>PNEQ01004797.1:48429-88328 GCA_003012365.1 Medauroidea extradentata
GCAGGCTCCGAACGAACAAAAATACCCAGTTTTCACAAACGATTTCCTTGATATTCAATGCTATGACTACCAATTTTTATGGTACCATTTTGTTCACAAGAATTAGCACTTTTGTCCGATATGCTTAAAAGTTGAATTTTCCTATTCAGAAAGGAAGAACTAAACAGCCCAATTTTGTGTTTTGAAACATTTTTTAAAATTACTCAACATCGCGGAATATGAAATTTAAACTTATATATAAAACAAACCATCTTTATTCTCGTATGGTAAAAAAAATAAATTGTGTATCATTAATACTTTAGTTAATAAACGATTGCGAATTGTTATGTGTTTTTGAAGTTTTGAGGTAGGGTCCACAGAACCCTTAACTATCCGGACAATGACTGTGTTCGATTTCAGGGCAATCAGCACTTGATTACTTACACTTGCGCCCTAGACCGCTTGTTCCTCTCATGAAGTACTGTGCGTTTTGTTAATTCTGATCTAAGTCTCGAGAAGAAGGGTAAGTGGCTCACGCCCTTAGTTGAAGGGAACAGTCTAGTGTGCATATGTGCCCTTGCTAACATTTCGAAGAGCGTCATGTGTGGACGTCACGTCCGAGGTGCACTTTTCAAGAGTTTGAAGAATTGTAAGGGCTCAAAAGACAGCCAAATCGAACACAGTCAATGTGAAGTTTTGTACGCCAATGGTACGTCCACTACTGGAGACAGGCAATTTTATAAAGGGAGAAAAAGTGTATTCTCGCTGCCTTGCCCCTCCCCAACCTTACACCTTTTCCCACACTCCGTTAACTTTAAAACAAGTCAGTCATTAATTTAAAAAATAGTTATAGCTAATGTAATACTAATTATTTTAGTTAAAAAATTCAAAATGGTATTATTTGCTAAGGAAAAACCTGTTCCGTATAATTTTATAACTGCAATAAACTCGTCAATTCGGTTTAATTTACAGGCGTCGAAATACGCATAAACACGCTACAACATAACAGACACTTAGCATTACATTACGAAATATTTTCAACTGCGATTTTTTTTTCAGCCAAAAATGTATTAGCCATTTAATAAGCTGCGTTAAAGTGGACATGTTTTTCTTTGCGGTATGTTTTTACAAGAGTGTGGGTCCAGCTGACCACCCAATACGATATTCCGCCGGGTGTTATACCTCTCCCCCTTGTCCAATTAATTCACTAGAACCTGTACTAAAATATACTAATAATAACATAATAGGTTATTAAAGTTTATTATCTTTCTGAAGCTAATCCATGACCTTCAGGTGTCGCCTGGCCCGTTAGCTCAGTTGGTTAGAGCGTCGTGCTAATAACGCGAAGGTCGTGGGTTCGATCCCCCCACGGGCCACTTTTTTTTTTAACGTGTATGGTCAAGTCAGTTGTTCGTTAATATAATTTACTCTAGAATTCGTTCAGTAATTTTAGTGTATTTATATAGTAATACGCTTTAAAATAAAAACAAATTAATCTCCAACCGTGATAAGATTCGGGATAAAGTGAGCACTAAAAATTTAACCTCTGAAAAATATCACTAGCCGTTACTGCATATAATTCAACATTCCGCCTGTTTTCCTATTTAAATACAACAATACAGAAAAACATTCAACCGAAATTAGCATAACTATATGCAGTATAATTAATAAACTATTTTTATTAAACTGTATCGTTTCATAATTACTGTACAATTTATCTTACATGCGCAAACATAAAGTGGCCGGTCCAGAGAGGTTAGAAATGTCCCGTAGTTAGCCGTTACATGCGGAAAGATTCGAATTGGGTGAAAATAGAACTAAAGCAGTGCTCACTTTATCCCGAACCACCTATACTGAAGTTGTGTACGGACGTCTTTCTCTATAGTACAAAACTTAGGCGTAAATTTCAAACTACGCGAATATAAATTCTGACTTTTCTACTGTCGTTTGCATATTTCTGTTTACCAGTAGTTATAAGAAACCAGACTTTACACAATTCTGTACTTATATTTTACTACTTGAGTGATTTGGAGCAAAGACTGATTAAAAAGAAATTTAGCAAAAAAATGTATGTAATGATATAAAATAAAATTCTCTTTTTGATCTTGCTGATCGCAAAATGCAGTTACGCCCGTTTTTAGTAAAGCAAAAATATTAATCTAGGAAAAAAAACAGTAACTAAGGAGCAAACTACATATATATATATATATATATATATATATATATATATATATATATAATTAAAGTTGATTGCCATATAAGTAGAAGTTATATTTCGCAAAAATTATGTCAATCAGTTGTCTGAGAATTAAATAGGCATTTACTGTTACGAAAAAATACTGTTGTTGAGATAATGAAAAAGGAAAGCATGCCGATACACCTTCTAAAACTATACCAGAAGTTAAAAGTTGGAAAACGTAGTCGCAACAACAGTGCACCATTGTTCTTTAAATTTCAGTTACAAAATATTTGAGGTAATTTTTTTGTGCTTTTGGTCATGAATATTTGATTTGGTGAATAATTTGAACACGTCATAAAACTTCCCATTAATTTTACTTTTTAAATTGAAAAAGTTGAACTTTACATTTGAGGTAATTTTTTGTGTACTTTTGGTCATGAAATTTTTGATTTGATGAATAATTTGAACACGGCCAAAATATTTCCATTAATTTTACCTGTTAAATCGAAAATGTCGAATTTTAAAAGCCTATCATGAAAATACCATTAATCGGAACCAAATTTTTATACGAATTAAATAAATATAAGTTAAGGGTTGATGTCTTACATTAAGGGCGTGGTTCACCTCAGTTTTCAACGCCTTTATTTATTTTTATATTTGTACCAGATATTTTTTTCTTATTTTAGACGTAAATTGTGATAACATATTCCTCTTAAGAAATTTGTGTATTTCTCATAGTTTTTGCGTAATGAGTCGTAAACGTCAAAATTTGCACTTTACGGCTTTATGTACGCCACTAAAACCAACTGACATACCAAACCGACAAAATTCACAGTGTATAACAATGTTGTAGGCTATGATTTTGTAGGCTATGATTTGACATACAGTACATAAAAACAAAAAATAAAATACTTTTGTATTTAATAAAAATGCTTGATTTTGAAATGAAAATTTAAAAAAATATCAATATTATTCTTTTAAATACAAAAAAATTATGTTTTTGTTTTTATATATCTTAAATCATAGCCTACAACATCGTTATATAGTGTGAATTTTTTCAGTTTGGAATTTCTGTTGGTTTTAGTGGCGTACTTAAAACCGCAAAGTCCAAATTTTGGAGTTTACGACTCATCACTCAAAAACAATGAGTGATACAAAAATTTCCTAAGAGGAAGATTTAATCACAATTTATGTATAAAATAAAAATATCTGGTACCAATATAAAAATAAAAAAGACGTTGAAAACTGAGGTGACCGCGCCCTTAAGGCATGCGAATTACTGGAATACTCAGTCGACGATAAAATCTGAACTACTCATCGCAATTCAATGGGACTTTTTTGCGTCTGTTTATTCACTACTGTTCAGTAGTATGCTTAGTTTATAAGTGAAAAATATTAATAATGCTTTTTAGAACGATAAGGACCTGAAACAACAAATTCTATAAAATATAAAACTTTTATTATTTTTTTAACACCATCAGTTAAATAATATATATATATATATATATATATATATATATATATATAGAGAGAGAGAGAGAGAGAGAGAGAGAGAGAGAGAGAGAGCTCTACAACAACAGAATGTAAAAAATCACTTGCGCTTTGGGTTGGAAACGATTTTAACATTGTAAACATCTGTACGATAGATTTTCGGGTAGTAAAATTATTTTCTTATTAAGATGTCTTTTTATTTAATATATTATTACATATATTTGGATGTCATTACATAGAAAGTTACCAATATTAAAGTTTTACAACATTATGGATTTATGGTTTCAAGCTAAATTTTTTCTGAAGAGTGTTTATAATTTTTTTACTCGGTTGCATGGCGTACCACTAATGTCCACTACTCGGCAAGAAAAAATCCCATCAATTTGCGATGAGTAGTTTAGATTTTATCCTCAATCTAGTATTCCAATCAGTCTCTCTCTTAACATCCTTCCTGGGCATTCCCCTGAAGCAAGCGAAATATTTTCAAGGTTAAACTTTGTAATGTTATTCAAATTGTTGCAGTGCGTGTCAAGTGTGTGTTCCGAACGCTACGAACACAGTGTGGAGCCAGTGCCAGTGCGTATTGGCTGACGGCGTGGAGAGAGGCATTCTCTCAGCCAATAGGATGCTGCCCGGACCTAGCATACAGGTTTGTGGTTTATACTCTCCAGTTTCCTTCTTCAATTCCTATATTCTTCCTAAATACTTGGTTCAGCCGTTTGTTCTTAAGAGTGAATTGTATATAATTCAGCGCTGAAAGAATCAGTTCAGAATTGTAGGCTTCTCAAAGCCAATTTGCAAAAAAAAAGAAAACAGTAATCTTAGACAATAGTTTTTGCCAACTTCCCAAGCAGAAATTTTTTTCGAGTAACGTATTTCTGAAGAACAATCTCTGCGGCCCGAAATTTCGTACATTTAATTGCGATGCAAGTGATTACGCTTAACAAATGCATCATTCTGGATAAATGTTTGCTCATAAAGTTGGCAAACATAAATATCTAGGATTTTTGTATTTTTTCAGTTTTTCTACGTTCACTTTCTAAACGTGTAGATGTCAATTGAAGAATTCAGCGCTTATTTTATCTACCACGCCCTCTTCAGTCATTTCTAGAGCCACGCTTTGCCTTATGTGAACATCATTAGCTCTATGCTTCCTGGGCCGTGATTATATGTTTTACTCTCGCCTGTCTCGGAGTTCCACTGTCAAGTCACATACGTATGTTGTCTCTATAACCTTATTATAACTGGTGCAGTCAAATGAGAGACTTGTCTGAACAAAGACACGCTGCCAGGAACCATTAAGCACTGCTGCCAATGTACTCGTAAGCCAGTGAAACCAAATGTTACTAAAATATTGTCACGACCTACTAGTGCATTTAGTCTTTGCTGAGATTTTATTTTTTCACTTGATATATTCATTTCCTCTACTTTCTGTATTTTGTCGCGAAGAGCAGAAAAACAAATTCACTGAAAATTCTGGTAACGTAAGAAGGTTCTGTAAACATAATGAACTTTATACAAAGTAATAATTGGTGACCCTTATTTTTCGCGAAAAGATTTTTTCCCCACTTTGTTTCAGTGCCTTACGTGCACATCTGCAATTCTGCTTCATGGTTATTGGCAGCGCGTCTATGTGCTCATTTGACTGAGCCTATTACAATACCGTTCCTGCAACACCACACGTCAGTGATTTGCCCGTAGAATCCCAAGGCTCGCGAGAGTTAGAATATCCAATCACTGGCCACGAAACAGAACTGCAGATGTGCACATAAGGAACTGAAACAAAGTGTCGCAAAATTCTTTTCGCGAAAAACAAGGGTCCCTAGTAATAACTGACCTTTCTTGGAAAACTGCATTGTATATTTAATTTTAAAATTTTCAATTATTTTAAACATGCGGTCTGAGATTTTGTTGCCTCAAACAGGGCGTGGTTTTAAAAACAAATTAAACTACGCCAGGGATTATTGGTGAAAGTTGAAGGCGATGAATAAGAAAAAAAAAATTCTAATATGATTAGAGACAGGAAATTTTCCCGAATTCAATGACCCGCATGCTAGGATCCGTTATCCTATGCATACTCAAGTCCCGTCTATTCGTTCATTATCTGCTGATCCATTGAGTAGCAGCTAGTTTACTAATAGTCCGGGCTTGAGTATGAATTGTATAGTAGATTCTAACATGCAGGTCATTGAATTCTCGAAATTTTCTTGTCCCTAAATATGATATAGACATACAGAAATAGGTTTGAAACGTAAACTCAGCACTGTCTTAAAAAGGGCTTGCAATACCGTAAATAACTACTAGCAATCTGTGTAACGTCCTAAAGATAGCCGGAATATAGTTTTCAGTATACATATTCAGAATACAACTCATTTTAAAGATAACCGTATGAGTAAATTCTTCAGTACAATTTTTTAATTTTAAAATATTCACGCATTACTTGGCCTATACGTTACAATATTTTTTCACAGAAGTAGTTTATTTAATAAATGAAATTTGTCGTTAAATTTTACGACTTAGAACTGTATCTAGATACTCATTCATTGATATTCGTTCAGATGGTAAACATAGTTGTAGAATTCTCGTTATTTAGTTACCGTAACGCTTGACGTTTTTAAGATGGTATAGCATGCATTTTATAAAAATATAAAATGTCAATACATGTTAGTGATTCAGATGGTTTTCAGAGCACTAGGGACTCTATTTTTAAGTGTATTGTTACATTATTATTACTATTATATTTGTTCTAATAGAAAATTAAAATACCTGTTCAATATTGTTAAAATAATTGCCACTAAAATATAGTACAGTGCTGTTGGAAGTAGACATATAGCTATATAATTACAGTTGCAAAATCACAGTACATCAACTTGACATTTATCGTTCTTCTGACAGTAATTAATAGCAAAGTGTTAGATGATTCTGCATTACAGAGCCAAGTGATATTTTGTAAGGGAGTGAATGTTGCAGTTGGAATATTTTACGCTTTAAAATTATGTAAGTATGTCAACTTAATTAGCTACCATTAAATGCAAATATTCTGTGTTCTCGTTTATTATCTGTGGATATAATCGCAATTTAACTTCTGCAATTAAAAACTAACTACTTTTACTTTTTGGAAATATTAAATATTGTCTGTTAGTACAAATAATAGTCCTCGAAAACAAAATCTTGGCTCAGCCAATGTTTCGTAAACATCTGTGTCACTTGAAAATATTTTTTCCGCTTAAAATAAATAAATAATATCCAAAAATAACCTTGGTTTTGGCCCTGCCTTATGAACGACATTCGATCGGTGACTCGTAGTTCTTGGTAAAGCTATTCAAAATCTTGTATAGCTCACTATGCCATTTACTACTGCTAAAGTCTCACATATACCTCGCTAAGTCCATATTTTCTTAAAATCAAGTCTTTAATGTTCATAAATAAGGTTCTGCTTACTGCGATGTCATAGCGTGATTATATCGAGGTTGTATTTGTTCGGTGTTATTATGTATCTATAAAGATGTATCGTCGTTAAACTGACGTTAATCTCTTGTTATATTATTGTGAAAGTGTCGTTTTACCGAGATTATACTGCCAATACAGTAATGCTGGAATGGCGTTATATTGAGGTTGTAGAATTGTCGTTATACCGAGGCTATATTATCAGTTTTACATTGTCGCATCATCGACCTTGTACTAAATCTGTTATATAATGTGATTAAAATATCTAGAATTTACTGTTGTATCGATGTTATAGTGTCAATATCAAAGTGGTACTAGACATATCGATGTTCCAGATTTCTTACATCGAGCTTTGTGCTGTTTAGTTTTAAAGATTTTTTCAGTGTTACAGTTATATTGAGGTTGTGCTTATGTTAGTGTTCTGTTATCTTCAAATTGAGATCATACTTAGAGGCGATGGTCAGTTGAGGGAAAACTTGAATGTTTGCTGAGTTTCAACGCACGTTCAGCTTATGAAAATAATACTGGCTTTCGCTTGTACGTGGAGCTGTTGTCCTGTTTAAGCAAGGGAATAAGAATCCCGCAATTGTAATATTTGATGCCTCGGTCTGCAGACAGCTACGTGGTGTCAAACGTCACCAAATAATTATACACACTGGATAGTCACGAAAATGTTTAACATAGTCGCCAATAAACTTTAGTATATTAACCGTGACACGTGTGAACCCTTTTAGGAGCAAATCATACACACTGTGTGTTCCAGCTGTATAGTTCTAACTGGGTTTGTTGAAAAGAGAAACAATGCTTCAAATAAACTATAGCCAATATCGAAACAAAACATTTAGTGTTACATACATTATGTTGGAGCCTAGTAAATAGTCAAATCCCCCCCCCCCCCCCGATTTCCAAGTGTCTCTACCAATAATTCGTGTCTCAATAAATTAAAATGTTTTCAAGGGTATGTTCACACAAAATTTTTCCCCATGTATTCCATCATCTCTAATCATAATCTTTCGACTCGAATAGTTCAGTGAGTATTGTCTTGAAGCATATACGAACAGCCGATGATCCTTATTACGGATAATGCAGACTTGAGTATATGAGGCGGAGATACTGAGAAGTGTATGGCTTGGTTGCAGGTGTGTGAAAACGACAAGGTTGTCATCGACGTTGAGAACGCCATGGACGGCCTGGAGGTGACGATCCACTGGCACGGCATCTGGCAGAAGGGCTCCCAGTACTCTGACGGCGTGCCCTTCGTGACGCAGTGCCCTATACAGCAAGGGAACACCTTCCGCTACCAGTGGAGAGCTGACAACGCGGGCACGCACTTCTGGCACGCACACACAGGTACCTGCCACATAACGTGCGCGGCAGTTTAAGGCCTCGCTCTTTAGTTTTGCACTGGTTTCAAAAATATTTTTTAACGCAAATTAATATATATATCAAAAATTAATTCTGGCAGTTTTAAGAATTATATATAATAGTTTGAGTATGAATTTTTCAGTTGCAACTCACCAAACGGATTTTTTGATTTTTGCCCCTGAAATATCACGTGTATTGTTGTCAAAATAAGCCAAAGTGAAGCAAAATATTTTTTTTTGCTAGCAAACTGTGCACTATTTTAAAAAACGCTCGGGCAGAATTGTGTATCGTAAAACTGTACACAAAGTCTAAAATTTTTTCAAAGCCTTTGGTTAAAAAATATTCGAGTTATTGGCAATTTCTTGAAATAAATAAAAAAAAAAATATATTGAACTTTTTAAATTTTTATTTTCAGTTTCAGCAATTTTTTAAAACTCAAATAATTTTTATTCTTTAATTTCATGAGCATGTCATTGTAGCCTGCAATGTCTTTATCCACTGTGATTTTTTTGAGTTTGGTATATCAGTTGGTTCTAGGGTAGTCGTTAAAACGGAAACATGCAAAAATATTACTTTAACAAGCCATTACGCGAAAACTATGAGAGATAAAAAAAATTCACAAGAGCAAAATTTAGTCACATTTTGTGTCTAAAATAAGAAAAAAATATCTTGTACAAATAAAAAAAAAATGTTGATGAAAATTGCGGTAGACCACGCCCTTAATAGGGTCTCTTAAGCAAATTTCACATATAAACTATGTAGAAATATTAATAATTTTATTAGATAGTTTTTTTAATAATTTAATTTGAGGAAGAGAATTCCCGCCTTAAATAATTACTTAGGGGATGTGTCCGCCACCAGGTACATCATTCAGCATCCATACACCTGCCACAACTCCAGCCCCTTACTTTATTCATGTACTGTCCTCCTTCGTACATATAAGGTGCTTACTCGTTTAATGCAAATAAGTATCGTGTGAGGAGCGTAGCCAAGGTTAGTGTATCAAACTCCAGACTTACGGCATCTGCTTTCCCCGGAGGATGTCACGGAGTTACACCCAACAATGGAAAGACGCCTAAATGAGAAGAGCAGGGGGAAAACGGACTAGTCCCGAGATGAGAAACTCCACCTGCCAGCGGCATCGCCCGGTACGATTCCTACACGTGAAAATTCTGGGACCGATATCGCCGAGAAATTTGGTCACTTGGTGGGAGGCGAGTGTTCTAACCACTGCGGCAACTACGAGCTCATTGTTAGATGTAAAACCATATTATGTCTACAATGCCTTACTAACATCTGCTGCAATATTTAACTGATTTAATGTTCCATGTGGTCGCAATAGGCCAAAGAAAATTATTTGGTTGAAAATATAGGCTAAGTATTACGTTATTGTAACTTAACCAATAACTTACAATTTGGTTTGCAAGTAGAACATGCGTCAACGCCTCAAGTCAAATATATAAAAGAGTTTTATTAATTTTACACTTATCCTGTCAACCATATCATATTCTCCGCCTTACGGAAATGTACCGTATAAAATTATTTGGTAAAAAAATGTATAAAGTATGAAGATGGCAATTTATTTTCCACCTTAGCCATGATAGAAGCAGAACACATGCACAGATAACAAATTTAATTAAGTATATTATTAAAGATTTTTTTCCTATTTTGCTTTTTAAAGGTTCGTTGCCTTATTGAAGGGGTCAATCAATACACTGTACGCATGTATTTGTAAATTTAAGACACCGATTTATAGGAGTGTAGAAATAATATTTGTGGTAACATTTTCCCCATATGGATAGTAGCGATCCCATACATTTAAGAAAAATATTGAAATATATACAGATTTTACCACACTTGGATAGTAACAGTGATCAACACTTGCTCTGTTCGTAACTTGAAGAATGGCAACTGTTCCACATTGCGAAGGGGTTAAAATTGGACTGATTTACTAATTAATGTGTTACTATTTCTAGAAATACGAATATACAAGGCTTCCTTCCATGCCACAAATCTAAAATAAAAACAAACTTTAAGGAAATATGCACACGAACCACTGCAAAGTCTAGATCTACTCCTGAGCGTTACCGTTGTAAGGTAAATCATGTTTATGGTGAATTCCTACTATTCTCACTAGCACACCAGCAGTTGAACAAACACCTGCTATGGTAGCCGGTAGGAAGGAATTATTTACTTCCTGTTAACTATAAAAAAACTGTGGTTTATTCGTAGTGGTTACATCTTAAGTTTCTTCGCAAAGTACTTGGCACCTCTTGCCACATTCATGGTAATCTGAGACAGAGTTATCTTGACTTTCTCAGATCGCGAAACATTAAGTAAATTTTCTTTTAACAGTAAAAGTTGGCAGCTCTGTCAAGCTATCGTGGGGTAGGTTGCAACTCAATTTAGAAGGTTAACCGTATTTGTAGTAATGAACCTGGTAAAGTTATCTTAAATCATAAATTATTTGGTTGCGTTAAACACATAATTAAGTAGCTATGTATATCGAGAACAGGTCATTATTACTGTTTATCTGCCTGTGCGTGACAGTAACAACAAAATAAGTATATATTAACTTAGAACTTCTGAATGATAAAAATATGAAGTATTAAATTTAAGATGCTAGCCCAGTAAGCGTAACTAAATGAGAGCAAATTTAACTTTGATAGAAACATGTAACAGAAAATGAGCTATGCAACAAAGATTACTCGTATAGTTAATTAGGGCAGTAACAATTTACCAGGGCAGAAGTAATTGTGCTAACAGAACCCAGCAGATAAACGTTGGTGCCTTTAATAAGGATGAAGTTAGTTTAAGGGGCTGTGTCGCTTTTCTTGTTAAAATAAAACATTTTAACGTAATAAATTATCGCCAATGTCTCTAAATAGAAACATTACATTTTACTATAATCTGTATATTTATGTACTAAATTGGTACTAGGCGATATTTGATCTTCATTATGTGGTGAGAGGTAACTATTAATCTAAAATTTTGAATAAGGTTATTAATTTTATAACTATTCTTTAATACTTCTAATACAATGTGAGTAACTAAAGTTAATATAATTAGCTAAGCCCCCATAGAAATATTTTCAAGTACATCTGGCTAATTTTGGAATAACGAAGAATTTAAGAAATATTCGATACTCCCACCTAACAAATCAATATAAGCTGACAAGTGTAGGAACATTCTTATGAAGACTGTATGTGTTATGTGTCCGACCGCTTGGCTGAATGGTTTAAGTTCCTGGCCGATTGGACCGTGGTCCCTGGTTCGATTACTGGTCGAGAAGAAAATTATACAGTTACCTCCCAATCCTCTGGAAGGCAATGCCGAACCACTGCTGTATCACCTCGCTCAGTACCTCTGAGGTTCCCCTGAGGTTAAAAACAACTCCTGGGCTGAAAACTCATCATTTATCTATGTGTTTTGTGACAGGTCTGCAGAAACTGGACGGTCTGTACGGCAGCATAGTGGTGAGACAGGCGCCGTCGAGAGATCCCAACAGCCACTTGTACGACTACGACCTGACGACACACGTCATCCTGCTGAGCGACTGGATGCACGAAGACGCCCAGGAACGCTTCCCAGGAAGGTTGGCCGTCAACCCTGGCCAGGACCCCGACACTCTACTCATCAACGGCAAGGGGCAGTTCCAGGTGAGGCCAAAACCCTATTTTTTTTACACCTGATGTCCATGGACTGTACACACCTGAACACACTCTGTGACGTTATTTGATCCGGGCCGTTGTATCTTTGTTTGCCCACATCACATAATAGTGTGTACTTTACTGTTGACCTTACATTGTTGGTTAAAATGTCCTTTAAAGTCGCCGGCCAACGGCAGACGAGCACACAGGAACCACACAGGAACTTGGAGTCTATTCTACTGTCGGATAATAACTGTGAATTGGCAGGTCATTACCAATGTTCTCACCTTAATCCAACCTCAACCAAGTTACGTAGCTATATCCAATGATTTTTGGTGAAAATATTTGTGCACATCGTCATCTCCGACTCATGGTCATTGGCAGTATGTCCTAGTGCAGAGGTATCGCTCATTTGACTGTGCCAATGGAAATTGCGTTTCTTCGACACAACGCGTCTATTATTTGCCGTTATAATCCCAAGACGTTGAGGGTTAAAAGCTTCCAATCAGAACCTCGAAACAGAGGTGTAGATGCCCACGTAAGGTATTGGTAGTTGGGACAAAATTCTTGTCATCAACAATCAGTGGCACTTTGTATAGTCGCCGGGAAGTGTTAATATTTATACGACGTATATTGACAAAAACCACTCTAGTGGACGGTCAAAGATATACATTCAAGCCACCAGCAGGGGAAGACGAATAGTGCAGTTAATTTATGAATAACATAGCGGAAACAGTCAAAGTGCAAGTGTACATACAGCAAGCTAGCCACTTACAAAACAATACAAGTAGGAACGACCCTGCAACAGGCTGCCAAAATCCGTAGACTGAATCATATCCCTTAGAGACTTCTATACGCATTCAGTTGCTCCTTAAGGTAGCATTTCCTTCAAAATCTTTCACAGAAAAATTGTTGTTTTGGTGGCAACAAAATAATTTGTCAATGGACCTCATCTATTTTTTGTGGTTACAACATTTTTGTAGGAACTGCAAAACTTAGCCGGGGGCAGTAAAAATAATATCCTGCCACCGCAAAAATATTTGGTAATCTTCATATTGTGAACATATTTTGTGTAGGCGACAAATCTTTTTTTCAGTGTGTATTTAGTTAAATTGTTTTTATCGTAAGTTTAATATCAATTATTTAAAATGAAAGTCAAGTAGGGTATTATAGATTGTCTTAATACTCATTTAAATGAAGTTTTTTACAATATTGGACGTACCCCATTGCCATACAATTTTCGTCCCAGAAATCCACACTCCCTTTGCATAAAACATTCAAAGACATACTCATTTAAATGTCAATTTTTATTATTACTGTTGTGTTCTATGAGATTGTAATACTTGATTAACTATTTACTTATTGGTTTCTGTCTGACATCAGAAATTATGGACGACAATAAGCACACTTAAACGTACTAAGTTTAATTAAGTGCTAATACATACCATAATTGGCTTTGAATGTTGAAATTTATTCAAAAAATTAGTTATAAGAAGAAGAGGATAAAACCTATTTATCTAGGAAATTATCCCCTTAAGAATAACACGTGACTGGTTGTATTGACAATATTTATCCAGCTGTGTCAATAGAAAAAGTAGTCTTTTCGTCTGCCACAGGTAATTTCTATACAGTTACATTCAGCCGACTTTCAAACTATCTACGATTCTTGGCACGGTGTAGTCCAGATTTCCACATGTGGAAATCGTACCTGAAGATGTCGTTGGTAGTTACCGTCTCTCCTTCATTTTGACGCTGCTCAATGTTCACCTCGTATCACTTTTCACCAGAGATGAAGACCTAGCTGTTAAGTTCTGACCAAAACCATTTCGCCCCCTCAAATTTACCAGTTTATAAGTTTGTCACCATGTACAGTACGTTAAAATGAGAAGTGTTCTACTGCAGAAATTTCTATACATGATAGCTTTTGGAACAGACAAAATTTGAATCCATTCGGGAGAAAGATATAGGGCACGCGCTGAAAGATTATTTTGAAGTCATACAACATTTCATTCCGTGATAACAATATTTTTGTAGTGACAGCAAATATTTTTTGTGAACTCAAAAACCATCTGGAAGGGTGAATACCAACAAATATTTTGTAGCCGCCACCATATAATTTCTCCGTGAAGTGTGTAGCTGCAAAAATCACCCGTGGCACATGAACCCTCCTTTTTTATTTGTTTGTTTCTTGTCAGCAACTATAAAAAGGAACGCCAGCAAAACTGCTAAAAAGTGGATACTTAAATGAGACGAACTCTATATTAACCAAACTGAAGAAATTCCTTTGTTACCCCTGCACAAAAAAAAAGTGATTCAAATTTCCGAAAGCTTTCTTGGAATTGGCAGTACTTTGTTTAAAATAATTACTTTTAAACGTGGCCTATTTACTATTTAATGTTCGTTCGGACGAACAAGACAACATAGTCTTAACTAAATTGTTGTGTTTCATTAGGCACTTTAAGTTGGCCTATTTAAATTCATCCCTTAACGGTAGTATAAATAAATTTTATTTTAAATGTTACAACAGAAAAAATTTTTTTGTCTAGTGAGAATTTATTCATTCCTCGCAGTAACTTTACCAATGCAATACACTAAAACATATATTTTAATTGGTCAGTTGTTCAAGCAGTAATCATTATAAAATAAATTTGTGGTAACAGCTGTCAGTAATCATTGCCCATAAAGTGTGATTCCTGTATCGGTACAAACTATTTTCTTAGCTCAGTGCTGACCATTATTTATCTACTTGGCAACATGTCAGGCATAAAATAAAACATTCTGTATGATATGTTAAGGTAATTAATAATTGAACCTCTTTAGTATACTAAAATAACCACCTTTTCTTAAATACATTTAACATTGTCATTCACAAGTAATAGCAATTATTTTAAGTTGCTGCAACGAAACAGTTTAATGATGAAACTTGTAATTGCTACCTTGACGTATTTGTTTACACTTCGGAATCAATGAAGAATATAAACTGTGTCGATATGTTTGGTTGTGAAAGTTAACTAATAAAAGTAATGACCTTTACTGCAAATGGAATGTACTTATTTCTAATAGGTGTATTTAATCATACGCTGGTTTTCTTATGAGTATATCTCACGCCAAGAATTATGTTTCTATGCAGCTGTCCTCTACACGGGAGATAGTTAGTGTATGTGTTAGTTACCATAGAACGATGCAGAAATAATGTGTTCTGGCAGGACCCGAACACTGGCTTCATCACCAACACGCCACTGGAGGTATTCACCATGACCCCAGGACGAAGGTACCGCTTCCGTATGATCAACTCGCTGGCGTCTGTGTGTCCTGCCCAGCTCACCATACAGGACCACGACCTCATCCTCATAGCCACTGATGGCGAGCCGGTGCGCCCTGTCGTCGTCAACACCATCATCTCCTTCTCCGGTAAGCAGCTACCCTCGTGGCATTCAGAACCTACTGCCGCAGCGGCATTTCTACGTATTTTACAATCAATTAATTATTTCTTTCAGCTCATGTTTATGGCAGTCTTATGGGGTGAAGTTAATTATTATTATTAATTTATTTACTAAATCACTCCACGGGTCCTAAGTCACATCTTACGGTACTTTATGCGTTAATCGAAAATGTTTAATTTTTAAAATTTTCATTTCAAATTTCAGCGTTTTTATTTAAACTCGGAAATATATTCTTTTTGTTTCTATATATGTCAACTTGTAGCCTGCAAGATTGTTGTTCACAGTAAGATTTTTTTTTTTAAATTTGGTCTGTCGGTTTTAGTGTCATACATGAAACCGTAACATGCAAAATTTGATATTTATGAACCAAAACGTAAAAACAATTACAGATAAAAAATTTTATAAAAGCTTAATTTCGTTACAATTAAGTCTAAAGTTACAGTAATAGTATAAATATAAAAATAAAATTATGACGATAAAAATTGCTGTAGTTCTTGCCCTTGATGTGTGGAGGGGCTACGGTGTTATATTCTCACGCAGCGAGACATTACACTCGAGATTATAAAAAAAAACGCTCTTAAAACTATTTCCTCGCCACAATACAAATTTTTAAGTGGCAAAGAAAATTATTGTTCAAAGACAATCTTCTGCACAGTACCGTTGCCTCGGAGAAAATATTCGTTTTACAAGAAGCACTGACTACTACGAAAATTGCATAGCTAAGTGATTAAAATAGTTGTAATTTTGACGTTAGCTTTATGTTTAAAAGTATTATATTTGTTGAAAACAAAATACAAGTATTTAATAAAAATTTTTAAGAAATACTTAGTAGCACCAAATATTTTTTACTATACGTATACGATCAAAAGAGGTATAGTATGACTTATTAACTAATTTCTGTACTGAACGCTTCAAAACCTTCAATTTCGATGCACGATTTGTCAGTAAAAATTATAATCGAGTATTTGCAGCAGTGTGGGGGAAGCTCCGGAAAATAACCCCTTCTTTCGTGGAAATTTGGTGCAATATAGGGATAGCTCCTGGAGATCCCTCCTTGAGGCACCAAATTACTGTGACATTTTGTGTGAGTAGCCCATCTGCTCACAATGTCAATATTTGGAGCTGCCTCACTGTTGCCCCCACGGTTATATATTATTGCAATGCACTTACTTTATTTTCACAAAAATATGGAGCTGTCTCTGTCTTGTAAGCAGTTCAATGTTTTTAAAGAAAACTTTTTAAATGAATAAATATAGCGGCACAAAATATTTTCTTTTCTACAGTTAAGGAATTGCCCACCGCAAGCTTAACAACACAAACATAATTGTTCCTGTAATTAGAAGCGTATTTACTGTGAGTAGGTGTAAGGGGATACTAATAGTGTGATGTATGCCGGACACATAGGGGAGAGGTACGACTTTGTGATCAACGCAGAGCAGCCTGTGGGAGCATACTGGATGCAAGTAAGAGGACTGGGAGAGTGTGGTGCTAAGAGAGCTCAACAACTGGCCGTCGTGAGGTACGCCCGAGGTCCTCACCAGCCCATCATTGACCCTCCCACATACGACGTCGGCCTGCCACAAGGAATCGTGAGTATCCTTCAAGCCAGATTCACAACCACACTTAACGTTCGTACACACATACGTACAGTTATTTGGGATTTGAGTCAGGACATCTTTGAATCTATGTGAACAAATGCTGTTTTTGTTAAAGAAACATGTCGCCAGTAATTTTGGAACGAAACAAATAACATTATTTACGATAAAAAAGAAAGTATTTGAGATCCATTATTACGTAAATGTTGGTCTTACGTTCTTGTGACTAATTAAAGCGGCATTCGTACACAACCAACTTATAGCTTACGTACTTACGGAGTAGAAAGTTGGCCTACGCAAGCTGTGAATGCTTGCATGCACACTCAATGATTCTACTCTTGCACTCGAGGTGTTGGTCGTGAATCCAGCTTAACCCTTTCAGTGTTGCCGACATTAAACGTTCCCATATCGGATTTGTTCATCTACCAAAATGTGTACGTACACCATAAAAATTATTTGTAAATTCACAAAACTAATGTGTAGGAGTGTTAAGAGTGCGTGGTACATAATTCAGCGCTAAAATCATCGCAGTTTAGAATTGTAGATTTTTTCTCGAAGCCAATTTGTAGGGATCTAAAAACATCAATTCCAGACAATAGTGTTTGCCAACTTTCTGAGCAAAAATTTACTCGAGTAACGTATATCGGAAGAATAATTTCTTGATGCCGAAATCTCGTACAATTAAATGTGGTGCAAGAGATCATGCTTAATAAATGCATCATTCCGGGTAAATGTTTGCTAATAAAGCTCGCAAACATAGTTATCAAGGATTGTTATTTTGTAGTTTTACTATATTAACTTTCAAAAAATTTAGATCTCAATTATACAACTCAGAACTTATCTACCGCGCCCTCTTAAGAAAGTAGGTGTAGTAAAACAGTTTCTCGTACATTAATGATAGCATTCCTATACATGATTAGGAACAGACAAATGTATTCTGAAGTTACCAGAATTGTTTATCGACTGTGTTCAACATTTCCTTTATTTACAAGCTAAGTTATGGTTAGTATCCCATACTGTAGTCTATATGGGTTAAAAACCTTATGGAATTTTTTTAGACTGTATATCAGTTAACATGCCATTAATTTGAGTCAATGTAATAAGACTAATGACCAAGTAAAGTATTTGGCTGATGATCTAGTGTGTATTTAAAACTTTTAGCATGGTTGGCTTTGAACAGTGCTGTATTACTGTGCATATAGATGCAATTTTAGGATCACAAATGCATGCAAGTCATAGCTGTACGATAAGCTGCACACAAACCCATATAAAATACTTTCAAGTTGTTTACTGTAACTTCAGCACTATTGGAAGCCTTAATAACAGAAATAAGGCTCTTGTTAATATATTTTTGCATTCTCAGCCATTTAATTTTGAGAATTGTGACATTTGTGCCGGATGTACTTTAAAAAAAATGTATATCTGCAAAAATATATACGCCAGTGTGGATAAATACAAATAGTAGATAAATACAAATGGAGCATATTTCACTAAGGTACATAAAATTTTTCTAACGTTTATAGATAACTTGCTATACTTGCAGTGGCAACGTACAAACATGGGTGTTTATAATTACTGTGGTCTGTTGATATACGTTGCCGACTTCTGCTCTGGTATTTCGTCGAACTTTACCATACAACATAAATAAGTCCATCAAATCCAAGAAACTGTACATTGGAATACTACTGACCTTACTCTACAGCATATCCTCCACTGTGCATTAGCACTCCGCTACCGAGTTACCTATGGACCTTAGACACTTTCTTATACAGAGAAATATGCTCAAGTTTTACTTATCCATCCCGCTGTAGTGTTTAATATCACTTGTACGAGTACCTCTAGTATATTTTGCATACTGATTAGGTTTAGAAATAATTATTTTTAACTGTGGTCGTAAAGGTGACCGTTCATATAATAACGTGTAAATATTTTAGTAGAGGTAAAAGTTGACTAAATCATTTACATTTAAGAACTCGAGTGCCAGCATAGAACCAGCACTGAATTTTTAAATGAATCCTACGCAATAGGAAACAATATTATCACGTAAAAGACCTTTTCCTATCATCCTTAAAGTTTGCCAAAATTTAGTCGTTAGTTGTGGAAGAATAAACCAATATTCATAAAATAAAGCATACGATAATTTGTAACTTCAAAACGACTAAGATAAATTTCGTTTAGTGAAACCACGTTTTCCAGGGTTGCACAGTCTGTCAGAAATATTCCTTAGGCTCAAGATCAATCTGAGTAAAATTAGGTCACTTTTTCCAATAGACGGTCACAAACATAAATTGGCCTTTAAAGACGTGCTTATTTATCGTAAGAAGCCTGTGATAGTAAGATGCTCTGTATTCGTACGGTAATTATAGCAATGTGCCAACAGGCACTTTTGGTTAACACAAAGGTCACGTGACACGATTTTGTGCACAAAACTGAGAATTATTTAGGTATTTTGTTTTTTGCGTTTCGCAAACTACTGAAGGTTACAAATTTATCCATCACAAAATGCAAAACCCCAAATGACTGCCTGGTTTCAATCATTAGGGAAATAATAAGCATTAAAATCATATTAGACTTAGTAAAATTACTTGTAAACTTCTTTCAAGTTCTTTGTTTACCAATCGCAATTCAGGCCTACCATAGTTTTCTGTTTTGTAACAAATAGCCAATACCGCCATAACGCGGAACATAAAACCAAAAACATTCCTAAGCTTCGACAACAGCACACCAGGCAGTAGGGCAAGTTGTGGTGTTCCAGTTGGAAGCTCGCCAAAAACAAAAAGCAAAATCCAAAATGTTGTCTCCAAAGTGAGACGGAACACGGCCTAAGAGCGTTGTGCACGGACTTGTGTGCAGGTGCTGAACCCTCTGGATGCTGTGTGCGACCGGCAGCGCTCTGACGCCATCTGCGTGAACCAGCTGAAGAACGCACTGCACATAGACGAGGGCATTCTTCAAGAGCGACCTGACGTCAAGATCTTCCTGCCATTCCGCTTCCTCTTCTACCGGCCCGAGCAGCTCTTCGTGCCCAACACCTACAACCGTTATCTGGGTACGTCTACTAATATTGTGTGTGCTTACACTTCTTGTTGTTTTGTAAATAAACCGTGCAATTGGGATACTTTACTATTCTATTCATCCTAAGATAATGAGAGACAGTAAGTTGTTACGCTTTAAGAGAAGTCCTCGACTGGCGCATGGACGGCGTTGCAGCGTGTCACGCGCATACATTTTTACGCGAAACCGCTAAAGTTATTCATATTATGTTTACCTACGAAAAGAAAACACACTTGAAACTATGCTTCTAGTTTTTTAAAAATGCAGTACGCTTGTTAGAAACATGATTTTCGGGCCTCTAAAAATGGCTAAAATCGGGTTTTTTAGACTGCTGTAACTGCGAGAATGTTACCTGAATTCGTAAAGTGCAAAACGAGAGGCATGCGTTGGTCTTTACTTCAAACTATTCCAAAATAAAATATTGGGGCGACCGCTTAAAGTCCCATAGTAAAGAGACTACAGCGGAAACCTTGCACGCCAGTTTGGCGCGCTGCGAATAGAGGCGATATGCTTCTCGTCAAGCGTGGGACACCGGCTCTTATCGCTACGCTGTTCCCACGAGTCAAAGGTGGAAATTCGACACCGCGAAGGACTCCTCTTAAGAGGACTGTGTACTTAGCCGTTGGACGGTGTTGTGACGTGTCACGCGAAAACGTTTTTACACGAAACCAGTGAACTTATTCTTATCTACTAAAAGAACACCCCCTTGATTGAAACTACAGTTTCCACGTTTTGTAAATGCAGTATGCTTGCTAGAAACATAATTTTGAGGCCTCTGGAAATGGCTAAAAACGGCTTTTTTAGAATGCTGTAACCCCCGAAAACACGACCTAAATCCGTAAATTGCAACATGAGGTCCGAGCATTGGTCTTCACTTCATCCTATGCAATACTACAATTTGTGTGTCTCCGCTTAAAGTCCAGTAGGATAACGAGTTCAACGAAAACATTGCACGCCAGTTTAGCGCTGCGAATAGAGACCATGTGGCTATCGTCGAGAGTGGTACTATGGCTCTTATCGCTCCGCCAGGCCGCCGAGCAGTATGCACAGCTTCGGACGTTAGCAGATTATTCGAAAACTGCTCGTGACACATGATTGATGTATTTTTAGGAATGACATTTAATGAACCTTACACGAGTGTATACGTATTTCATGTTCAACACTACTCATAAAGAACACTTCTAGCTGCCGAAATTGACGTAAATTGGAGTTTCCCGTTTTTTCTTAAGAGTACGTGGTAGATAAATACACGATGAAAACATCAATTGATTTCTACGCTTTTTTCGAAGCCAATATGGATAAAATACTCAATGACAATCCTATATAATGGTATTTGCAAACTTTATGAGTAAATATATATCCAGAATTACTAATTCGTTGCGCGTGATCCCTTGCACCGCAGTTAAATACACGAGGTTCCGGCGTCAGAGATTGTGCCTCAGAAGTGCGTAACACTGGAAACAATAAAATTATTGTCTAGGATTGCTATTGTTTAATTTTCGCAAATTGGTTTCAAGAAACCTACTGTTATAGATTACGTTTTTAGCTTTTAATTATGTACCACGCCCTCTTAAGTAGGTAAATCTTAACGCAGAATGTTTTAAAAGGTATGTGTGTATAATACACCTTCGTCTTCAATACTACGTCATAAAATTGTAGGGTTGCCACTGAATGTCTTATACAGGTGCGTTGCCGGCGAGAAGACTGCTTGTCAGTTTAGGACTTGCGCTTAGAGGCTAGATTGAGGCGTGATACGTGTACTGTCTCGACCTTACCACGTCCGCACTTCTAGGCCTCGAACGAGCAAAATACGCTCGCCCAGACGGCCCCCTTAAGGTCATGAGCTTTCATTTATTTCAAACAATTGCAAATAACTAGAATATTTTTAATCCAAATGCTTTGAAAAAAATCGAGACAATGTACATTCATACGATAAACAATTTTGCCAGAGCGTTTTTTAATAATGTAAAGTTTGCTAACAAAATATTGTTTCCCTTCATTTTGGCTTACTTTGACAACAAAATTGTGATATTTCAGGGGCAAAAATCTAAAAAACCGTTTCTTGTATTGAAACAGAAAATTTCAGATGTAAACTATGATATATAAGTGATAAAACAAAAGAATGAATTTTTGATGTATGTCTAAATTTACGTTTAAAAAATATTTTCGAAATCAATGCAAAACTAAAGAGCGAGGCCTTAATACGCGTCGGTTGGTGTTAGGAACATATTTACTTATAGTAAATTATACAATACGTTTCAAATACGTTAGCTACAGCTACAGAGTGTTTAGTTAAAATAGACAAGAAATAGTTAATTCGACAGCACAACCTTAATCATGTTGCTGAGACTGATGTGATATTACGGTCACGGCGATTGGAACATCATTTCTGAACGTCGTGGTGCGTCTTAGTAGCGAAGTGACCCAAGCGTCGATATAGCAGATAGGTTCTTCTGATGACGTCACGCGCCCTTAGCCCCGTATGTGGCAATTCGGACCCTCATTTTGGGTGTTCGGAGTGGTGAGTTGTGCTGTCGCATTGTAGCCAGTGTTAAATGTATTATAAATCTTTGGCGACGCTGGCCTGGTTAGAAAATTACACGAGGTTGTGTATTCAAGCGGCTTGCTTGCAAAGGCTTGCCTGCCTCATGCTTACGTTTGACCCTCGGATACTGCATGGGTCATAACGCGAGATTTTTTCTAATAATAGTTGTTTTAAATTCTAAGGTAGAGCTGACGCACCAATGTCTTAAAAGGACTTCGACTGTTGACTCGGCGTGAACGAGGGGAAACAATGTGTTCACAGTTGCTCCGAGCGGAGACCACGTGATCAGCTTGGTGGACGAGATATCGTTCACTTTCCCTCCCGCACCACCCCTGTCTCAGATCGACGACATTCCCCCTGAGCAGTTCTGCAACGGCGACAACAGGCCTCCAGACTGCGGCACCAACTGCATGTGCACCCACAAGGTCGACATTCCGCTCAACGCCATCGTAGAGGTCGTCCTTGTCGACGAAGGTAAGTCGCTATATTTATGATTCACTTGAAAATTGCGAACATACGCCACTGCATTGTTATGTTGTCTTAAAACATGAACTTTTAAAGACGTAAAGAACAGACAAAAAACAAGCTCATAAATTATTGTCATTATACATTAAAACATCAGTAACTAAGAAAGCATAGTCGTATACAGGTAGAGTATTTGAAAATGGGAAACAAAATAACAAAAAATTTAAGAAACAATTATTTGTGTTCTACTTTATCAAATGTGCGATGGTCTCTTTTTGCGTAACAAAATTCAATGTTTTGTTTATTTGCATTTTCTTTTGTTCTACGTAATTCCTCTTAGGGTTTTTAAAATTTTATTTCCTTAATAGCTATGTGCGCGATGGAATTTCTCATCGGCATCATTTCAAGACCTGCCATCTTTTCTCAAATATTAGTGTTTTTTGGATTACCTGCTCTGATCATGCCTCATTTTAACCTTAGCTCGCGGCGAGGAATTCGAATTAGTACCACATAGTCATACAAATTCTAAAGAGACTTCGTCAACATAAATATCTCTTAATCTCATTCTTCCTTGTCAGTTTCTATGCGAGTTCCGTAATTTTATTTTCACGTCTATCCTTTGATATATTAACCTTTACATCAGTCAAAACATTCGAAGTTATTCATAAGCCAAAATACCTAATTCCACATATCTAACTCCAGAAATAGCGTACTTATCATACAACTTTAATCCCATTATTTACCTCCTTACAGGATACGTTTCCAAAAAATGCTGATACAACTGATACTTATAAACAGCAGCCTTAAACATTTTAACTTAAAAAATGGAAAACTTCCATACAAACTTTCGTCCCCTATATGGGATGATTTTTTTTTTTTTTTTTTTTTTTTTCAAAATCTTTCTTAGAGCTCACCTGCGTTAAATAAGGGACTCCTGTGCAAAATATCATGCTTCTACACCCACTGATTTAAGCTGTGCGTTACCGTTAGAAACATGCAAAATTCGCGTTGTTTTCTGACAGCTGACTAGACTCCAAGTGACTGTAGGCTCGTTCAACTTCTCCCGCTGGCCGATATTGTCTACAACTTTCCGCGGAGAATGTTTACACGGTAGAGAGGCCAATCTCTGTAAGGACGTAACACACGTAAATTACAATACATAAAAGTTCGGGGCCATTTGAATCGCAGATTATACTCTGTTGTGCGAAGGAAAGTGAAGTTTAGTCTGCTACCAAATGACAACGCGAATTTTGCATGTCTCTAGCTATTGTCTGTCAGTCAGTCAGTGTTAAGAGTTTTATTAAGTAATGCTGTTGACTACAGCCAGTTCGGCCAGTTTTCCTTAATCCCTTACTTACAGGGCACTGGGGTAATGTTTCCTACACGCAACACGCAGAACCTCTTGCTGGCCAAGCGAGAGTATCAGGACATAAACACTGAAGTTCAGTTCGAGACATTCAATTGTTAGGTTTTATTCATTAATTTTTAGGTTGTTAGGTTTCCTAACTGAAAAAAATCTATATGCGAAGAGTTATGAACTCACTCAAGTACTCAACATGTAAAACATCGCTGTCGTAGGACTGAATCGAACTTCCTTTAATCTCCAAAACTTTACTTTCGTTAAAAAAGAACCACCTCAAATACGGTACCGATTGTTATGTATAAGTTTCTACGCAATGATAATACATTCATTATTTGGTCAACTTATTTATAATAGAGGTCAGACAGGTGGTTTTAATACGTATATGATTACTGAGAAATAAACTGTCGTAGCTGACCGAATCGAACACTAAACAGTTAATGTTTCTGCTGAATATTATTGCAACATGTGGTTTTTACAACACTCGATGTCTTCCTTTATAATATGCTTATCAAATAAAGTTCTACATAAACTGGTTTCACGTACCAGCATATGGACAGCAGTTAATTGGAACAGTTGGCTGAATATGCATACTGCTTGAGACAGCAACTCACTCTGTTCTATACGTGTTCTACCAGTTCCAATCCACAGTATCCAGGTGAAATATGTTTTGCTACATGCGCGGTAAGCTGATAATTAAAAACTCTTAAGTAGCACATACACACACACACACATATATATACATAAATAAACACACACATACATACAGGCTGTAAGATAATTTGTCC
The DNA here is from genome assembly GCA_003012365.1 of Medauroidea extradentata. Classification (NCBI taxonomy): domain Eukaryota; kingdom Metazoa; phylum Arthropoda; class Insecta; order Phasmatodea; family Phasmatidae; genus Medauroidea; species Medauroidea extradentata. The sequence goes on from PNEQ01004797.1 coordinate 73,791, forward strand.
CACAGTGCAAGCTATTACAGTAAATGACAAAGTAAGACAAAAAAAGCAGCTTATGAAACATGGTTCCGCAAATATATCCTTTAGAGTACATTTAAGCAGAAGTGTAATAGATGCTCAATTAAATACAAGAATATTTATGCCATACTTTGCAATACTTTCTTATTGTGTATTGTTGTGTTGCGTGATTTTTGCTTTACTGTAATAGTAGTCGTACCAAACATTTGTGAGACGGTTAATAAGGTGAGTTGAGTATAGAATAATTTGTGACATTTATTACTGTTGCAGGAGATACTTTTCTTACCAAAATGTAGATTCTTGTAGATTCATCGTCAAAACATATACACAGCATTGAAAATAGATATAGTGCACTTTATTGAAGATAATGAAATGTATTAAAAGAACTTGATTATTTAATTTAAAAATCTCTCACCCTATGTCAAACACATAGTTTAGGCACAATTTACCATAAAGTAGAGAAAAATATTGAGTTTGGTTCAAAAAAATATTGATACTAGGATCAAAGTTCCTCGGCTAGGGATAAAATTAAATTTTGGGTTCTATTATATAAGTTGCTCAGTCGTAAAACATAACTTTTAAACTTAGGACCACTGGGTTTGAGCTCGTTGACAAAGATTAGGTACAACAAACTGTAATGGAATAAAATGTTACAATTTCATTTAAATTTTGTAAACGTAAAATTTTGTGAAATAAATTTTGATAGAAATATCCAAGTCCGTATTTGAAGTGGTCGGCCTTGTCCACAAGGTGGATGTACATAGTGACGCTAGAAGCATGGGTATCCAAAATTGCTATTCTTACAATGTAGATCTGAAGTTCTCGGCGTCTTCATGACACTTCAAATTAGCCTGAAATATTGCTACTGAAGTGAACATCTTCTTAAAATGGCCTAAAATTAACAGACATACTATCGTCTATCTAAATAAGTTCCCTGACCTAACCTTAGGTCGACGGTAGAAATAAAATGATGCATTTTCTGCTGGGCCGATTCTACCGCATGCTTCTTCCATCGCAATTCAGGGAACTCTTTTTCCTTACTCTTATCAAATAACATATCTCTGTTCTCTTTCAAATTTGGGAGCCGTTGCCTTGGCAACCAATCAACAAAAGAGGTATAAAACCTGCAATCTGCTCAGAGAAACCTCTCTGGAGTAGATAAATACTCTTTACTTACAAAGTAAAAATAACTAGAATTATACTAAGTACAATCATATGGTAGTTAAAATTTTAAACACATATTTCGGCTTCACATTAAAATATAACCAGATGTTGGAATAAATTAAGAAAAATATTTAAATGAACAATTATGCAACAATGTGGTAATATTAACATATTCATAAAATATTTGCAATATTTTCAAAGAAGAAAAGTTATAAGAGTGTTTCCAGAAATTCAATAACAATCTCAAATAGCTTCGAGATAATTTAACGTCTATGAGAAATAATTAGTATTAACTATAAATAACTATGAGTGAGAGATTTTCTTAATCTAACACAAAACAAATATAATATTAAATTAATTAAATTCAACAAAAATTACTTTATTAAGGCGGGAGCTGTCAAAATACTAAAACTTCTGATGTTTTTTCTAACAATGTCTTTCTAAGTCTATTAGATCCTCAATTATGTAACAAACTTTCCAAACTGTGACAATCTCGTTACAACTTTGACAAAATATATCTTCACACATACGTCGTATACTACACAACGAAAGTGTGACTTTTACGTCAGTTAGTAAAGGTTAGTATTTAATGAACTAATATATTTTGGTCTCCTCTTGCTAACACATCCGTTACATGCAAGTGGTAGTAAAATTTTGAGAACTTTTACTGCCAAAACACAAGTTTTGTTAGAACATAGGAAATATATATATATATATATATATTTATTATTATAAACCACAGCAAAACAGCTTTGTAATAATCAAAGTTTTGTTCTAAAATATTCGGTAATGGTGGTGACATAAAGTATTATTGTAGTAAATTAGTTGTATATGTAATATATATATATATATATATATATATATATATATTTGCAAACTAAACAGAATCAAAGAAATTTTCTATGCTACACTAAAGATGTTTTTGTTACCAGAGTTGCCAAATAAGTGCGCACAATCGTGGAATATATCTCGTAAGCGTGTGCAGTATGTGTGCGATGAGGAGAGTTATATGAGTGTTGGGGTGTGGTCCACAGTCCAACAGCCAAACCTTAGCCACCCGTTCCATCTGCACGGCTACGCCTTCAACGTGATTGGTATGGGCCGGTCGCCCGACAGCAACGTCAAGAAGATCAACCTGAAGCATGCACTAGATCTGGACAGGCGGGGACTTCTGCACAGGCAGTTCAACCTGCCGCCAGGCAAGGACACCATCGCCGTGCCTAACAACGGCTACGTGGTGCTGCGCTTCCGTGCCGACAATCCTGGTGAGAACTATTTTACCTCCTTCCTTCTCTTTATCTTGTCACTCACGTGTAAAGCGTTTGTGGGAAATATTTCTTTACTCCCGTCTCTTTCTTTATCTCTGCTGAGAGCTCTGTACTGTCACAGACCCTTATAGCCCTGGTGAAATCGTTTCATTTATCCCATTTCTCTTTCTATCTCTTTTACACTTTCGACCCTGGTAAGAATTATTTGCTTCCTCCCTCCCTCTCTCTACATGTCATCACACATTCTTACATCCCTGGTGAGAAATCTTTCTTTACTCAACCCTCAAACTCTCTAACCTCTCATTCTCACACATGTGCGACTTTTGTGGGAACTCTTTACTTCAAATCTCCCTCTCGTATATCTTTACACATTTCCGTACAGACTTGGTGAGAACATTTCTCATTATGGCTATCTCTCTCACACTTGCGACTCTGATGACACACTTGCGACTCTGATGAGAACTCTTTTCTCCATCTTTGCAACGAAAACTCATTATTTACATCAACTCTCTATCCATCCCTCTCTTTCTCACACTTGGGACCTTGGTAAGAGCTTTTTCTTTACATCTCTCTATATATCCCTTTCTCTTCCTTACACTTGCAACCCTAAGAAGAACTATTTACTTTCCCCCTCCCTCTCTCTCTCGCTCTACATATTGTGACACATCCTTACAGTCCCGGTAACAACTCTTTATTAATTATCTTCTCCCTATCTCTTTGTCCCTCTTTGTCACACGTACTTGTAACCCTCTCTCCCTCCACATATATATTTTTTACCACACATTTTACATCTCTTTTAAGAACTCTTTCTCTGCACCCATATTTATATCTTTCGATCTCTCTTACTTGCGACTTTGGTGAGAGTTATTTTCTTCCTCCCTGTCTCAGTATCACACTATGTTACACACTCTCAGAACAGCCAACAGGAAAAAATAAATAAAAAAAGTATGTAACAGCGTTGGCTTGATACACAAGTCATGTTATGTTATTGGTTTGTGTACGCTTACATAAATATCATGTGGTGTTGTACTTTAGAATCTCACTTAGTATTCGTCTACGGAATCTCTTTCTTGCAGACTCAGTTTGATATTTCTTTGTTTCTTTAAATGTTTTATTATCACTGTCGTAAATTACTACGAACTTCTAATACTTTGTAAAAACTTATAACGATATTTACCTAAAATCTATAAAGGTTTGCTAAGATTTGAATGTCGTTAGCTATAAATCTATATGTTTGTTATACGGAAATGAAGATCCCTGAAAAATCATTACTATTTACTTTCTTCGGTTAACTGCATAAAAAAATTTATTTTCCATCCAACTGTGTACTTACCTATGCAGTCGAATTACTTACGCTTCAGTTGTTGATATATTTCAGTTAAAATGTTTTATGCAATTTTGTAGTTAATTTGCCGTTTTCTGTAATCCACTTTCAAAATATGGTAGGGAAAGAGGTAATAAAAATTTAAAAAAAAAATTATATAAAATATTTTATAACAAAAATTTAACTAACGGTTTTTATGTAAACAAATGATTCTCACAATATCGCGTTTGTTGACTAGTTCTGATAACAACATCTGTGATAACTGGTATTTGTTGTTTTTCCTGCAGGCTACTGGCTGTTCCACTGCCACTTCCTATTCCACATCGTTATCGGCATGAACCTGGTGGTGCACGTGGGCACACACGCCGACCTACCGCCTGTGCCGCAGGGCTTCCCAACCTGCGGCAACTTCCTGCCGCCAATCAGCTTACACTGACAGCCCCATACGCCCTTCCCCCAAAGCGCGTTCGTCCCTGGGAGTGGCTAGCCTCGTCCGCAGTGTGCGTGCGCAAGACTGCCCCATGCCTCTTCTTTATTTTTTTTTTATTGAAAGAGCCCTACCCCTCGCTCTCGATACTTCTCGAACTTTCTAACGTGCTCGAGATAGCGCGCGACGTTTTTCGTATGTTCCAGGCCATCTGCGAAGAGTATGGATGCTACTTTATGGCTTATCAGTTTTTGGTTTGATGCTAGTTCACTCGTAATGTATGAAACTTCAACTAAAAGCAGTAAGTCAGCATTAGCCATGGTTGTTTGAGCTGTTAGAAATAGGTCTTTCAGTATTTTGGCTTCTTAACGAGATTAAACTCAGGAAGTGCTAACAGTGATCATGGTACACAACAGATTGGCTCTGATGTTAACAGTGCTGCATTAAAGTAAATTGCTCGTTTACAGCTGTGTGCTGACTTGAGAATTTAGCTGACCTCAGTACATTTCTCCTTCAAACATTTCGCGAATTTTGAGATATTAGCAAAAAAAAAAAATCAAGGATTTTAGCTAACCTAAAACATCCCAATAATTTCATAGTATCGCCTTAAATATTCGTTATAGATTTACCTGAAGAGACGAACATCTAGCAACTACATTTTATGTTTTTTTATTTCATTGTTATTATTATGCTAAGCTGTTAATGTGAAATGAAGTAGAAGCAAAATTTGATAGTATATACCATTTTATATTGCTGAAAAGAATATGTACGATCATTAGAGAGTGGTGTTTATCAAGAAAAATTGATCGTTTAAATGAATTGTTTTTAGAAACCCCAACTAACAAAGAACAAATAAGATCTATTCATTTGTTAGTGCTGTCAGCAAGTTTCTATGTTTAAAACAAGTAAAAATTTCATGCTCAAATGTTATTAAAATACCATCTCTACTACGTTTTTAAACTTGTGGTAATGTACCTATTTTATTTAACGAAAAAAATTGTTTTAAGGGTGTCAACTGACACATCTTTTTAGTGAAAATATTTTAACAGTATGACTTCTACATTATTGGTAGGCCTTAACATGATTAATATTTTATTAAGAAATAACAGTGGTGTTTAAGAAAAAAATTTTAACTAACTCTTTAGTTTTGAATAACTAGTGGTATTCGAGTGACATTTAAACCGCCTTATGTTTCATTACCAGGGTTTTTATTACTAGTTGTGTTAGAATATACTAAATACATCATGTTTCAGCCGCCTTATATTTCTTATATTTCATTAACAGGGGTTTTATATTAAATCTTTACAATATATTCTGTTAAAACCGTAATGTAGGTACAGCTAGTGAAAAACCAAATGTGCTACTTTACTTCTAATTTCAAATGGTAAATTTTCAATTTGACAGACGAAGCAAAACGTTCAACAGAAATGTAAGTATTTAAGCTGGCACATTATTTACGATAGTAAAAAAATTAAAAATGATGAATATTTCGTTTAAATTACATGTGTTTTAAAGTGTTTTTTAAAATTATTTTTATCAGAGGAAAATTTTACATAATTCAGTTTAACAATTGTAAAATACCAAAATACTATTTTGTAATATAATTTAGACTAAGAACATTGAAATAATTAAAAAAAAATATAGCAAGTCTCATAAACTGAATACAAACGACTGTGTGTTGCATTCTTGTACTAACCGATTTTTGTGTGACACTCGCTGGTTGGCAAATCATAAATTGACAAATCATATTTGGTGCAAAAACAATCATTCCTGCTTTAACAAAAAACAACGAGAAGCTTTTATTTTATAAGGAGGTGTGTACTGAAAGACATTAAACAAACGCAAGACTTCTTATCATTCGTTTTGAACTGAATGGTGTCAGCTGTTTAAATTCACTTTTAATGTGTCTTACTTGTAGTCCAGAAAGTGAACTAGCAAGTCCGTAGAGAAAAATTGAAGACCGATGATGCTGGAAATAGCTCCATACTCTGTGGATACGAAAGGAGGATTATAAAAAGTATTCTTCTCATCTTTCATTTATCACCTTTTTGCCCTGCAGCAGTTTGTGACTTAAGCTTCGCGAATTGTCACACTGACTTCATCGCGGCAGGGTAATTCATCATTTTTCATGCATGGTATTTAAATTAATAATCGACAGGGTCTTTTACGTGCAATGTGTGTGTATGTAGCTATATTAAGTATTTTTGTATAGTATATAATTATTTTTGCATTGAATTTAGTGAGAAACACGTATTAATGTTTCAAATTTTTTCGTCACTGTTTCGTTGTTAAAACTTATTTATAATATTGTTAGCTACATACTTCTGATGTTTTCCTGAATATGAACGCCTTAATATGAAATGTTCAATATTGTTCATGAGGAGGTATTTGGAAAAAGACTGCATCGCTTTGATCTGAAAAAGGCTAAAAAATAATTCAATTAATGAATTTATATTTACGCGTAAGTAAACAACATTTATGAAGCATATGTGTCAGTCAGACATTATATATTGAAAACACAATTGTGTAAGAAAATATTGTCGTATGTATATCGTATCTTCTTATAAAAAATGAAGCGATGCAGCTGTATTTTTTCGGAGTAAGTTATTTTGGAATGCCAGTGGACATATTTATTGAAATTTCATTAACAGGCTAAACAATATTTCAAATCACAGGAAAACACATGTGATAGAAAAGTTCCGACATGCGTTTTTTGCAAAAACTATGTTTGTAATGTAATGAGGTAAGCAAATATGTATGGCTATAGCGGTGTTATTTCTTTGTAATTACGCTATTTTATGCTGTAGAACTGTAAGTATCCAAAGATATTCTACGGCATTCGTTTATGTTTGCTCACATGCTATTCTTCGAGTTATTATTAGTTATTATTTCTTTACAATTTTCGTATAATGGTGAAAATGCCATTTATTCAGTCTCTATCTGCCTTTGTTATGCTTGTTTATTTTAAATTAAGATTTGTTTCACTATCCTAAGTTACTTTTTGGTATTTTTAGTTTTTTATCTGTTCATTAATCTCAACTAATTTAAAAGCTAAGGAGTACTGCACAGATTCCACGATTTTAACTTTTGAAAATACAGTTACTGATGAATATATCGACACCAAATGCACAATGTTTCACAAATAAAATTTCAATTCCAAAAATGTTTACATAATAACACCACAGTTTTGTACACGATTAAATTTAATTTTAACTAAAAATCGTTTGTGGTGTAAAAAATACAGTTATTTTGAGCTCCAGGAAATTTTTGGGATAAACCAAGAAGATTCAAGAAATCAGTTTACGCTGCTATACTTATCACAAATTATGAATTAAATTTTGTGAAAATAGTTACCAATAAAATATCTCAATTAGTTCTCGGCCCTCTAGTTATTAATTGTACGGCTTCTTAGAAGTTTTGATTTTAAATATGAATAAAGCAATGTGAAAGAAATTCAGTTCAAACAAACGTGCATTTGTTGAGTTTTTAATTCATTATTAATTTTCTACTACAGTAAAATTTTTAAAAAAATTAGAAAAAAATATCAACAACGCAGGCTGAGTCGCTGTACAAAACGGATGTTCGCAATCGACGTAAGTCAGTTCGTACGCTACGGCAACTGTCATGGTAACCTGAGTATGGAAACTGACGACGAGAAGTATGTTTTGTAATGATGTGTATATCTTTTTTTACACTATTTTTAAGGTAATTGTAAATATTTTGTGTGTACACTATTTTGAAATAAAACTATTTTGCTGAATAACATGACTTTTATTTCGTTCATTCAGATGCAGTGTTCAAAAATGTGTCTTATTGCAGTGGATTATTACTTCAAATCAATTTATTTACTGTAGCAAAGTACATGGCATGAAAGACCTACTTATGTACTTATTATCAATATATTTTCAAAAATAATTGTACAAGCATCACTGTAGAAAGAAAAAATAATGAAACAGTTAACTACATCTTCAAACACTATCGTTGGAATACATACAGTGAGATCGGCTAAATCACGATAAACATGATACTTTTGTGGGGGGCTTTCGTATGGTATTCATTTTTGATATCAGAGGGTGTACGTGCAAAACTGAACAATATTTACTGACATGCGCAAATGCAACAGGCAGTTTGTTTGTTCTCTGAAAACATGCAATAAAAATCTATAAAAAAAGAAAACAACAAACAGAAATCAGCGTTATGTATTGATGACACATAGCGTCAGGACCACTTTATGAGAATGTGAGCTCCGAGGCAACATAAATCTTGTTTTAGCCTACTTTCCGAAGGAAAAAAGTAGGTTTATGAGATCACCTTCCTGTCTGTGTGTATGTGTGTCCGTATTTGTGTTCCCTTAAAAATTTTTAACCAATAGACCGAATTTCATCAAACTTTGTACATATAGTACTTTGTAATCTGACCTAACTTTAAGATATTTCATTTACGACCTTTTCATGTTTAAAAATAGCGGCCATTTTAACTTTTTTCGATCAATCTAGATACCATCAAACTTGGTACAAATATACTACACATAAAGCTGACTTTACTTATGTGTATTTCGTTCATCCTGTGTTCATATTAAAAAAAACTACATATTTTTAATGTTTAGCATTGTATACCTTATGTGATGAAATAGTATCAGGAATTTCATTACACTTGGTACACATACGACTTATATGACTGACTTAACTTTTGCCATCTTGTTCATGCTTTAGTAATATTTTGAAAACGGCTGCTAATGTTTTTATCATTATGATAAAAATACATCTCAGAATTTTTTTCTCAATTTTATAAAATTAAGAACACGTATGTAAGCTGACTTGTCTGTAGTATATTCCAAGTATCGTGCGCGTAATTTAATACTTTCATTTGGTATTTTTAGATAACGTAAACGATTTTAACTTTCAGAGTAAAATTGCTCCCATTTTGAGGAAAGTCGGCTAAAGCCGGGATTACGATGCCTTCACGTTCACTTTAATTTGACTGTCACGTAAACAGGAAACACTTTGACAAACGCACTTGAACGGGCCTTATCACGATCGCACCACTTTATACTTACGTTCACATTCACGTAACGAAATGCTTGTCGATGTCAAGATTATAAGTTAACGTGATACGTGAATGTATACCACGTGATCGCCTGGGCTAATCACATTTCAGAGGAGTTATTATCTTATATTGTGTCATGTTACCTTTGACTATTAAATTCAAAGTTCTCTCACGACGTTTTAAATTGCCTGCTTGCAGCATACGTGAAGTATCGTAATATGGCACCTCAATTGATTACGTATTACGTACAAGTGTACGTGATAAAGTGGTAAGTGATACGTGCACATGATACCATCGTAATCACTGCCTTGTAAGCTATGCTGGTAACTTCTTGTTTTTAGAAGCAATGATAATGTGAGAAATAGACCCTTATACTTTCCTGAATGTTGGCTGAGTTGTCAATACTCTGACTTCAGCAATCCTGAATTATATCTTTACATGCACTTTACACTTAAAAAAAAAAAAAAAATACTTCACAGCTACCATCACGGTTTAATGGGGGCTTTTGGAAATCACAATCCTTAAAAGTTATAAATCATTTCATTTTTAATTCAAAAAGTGAGCCACCTATAATGAAAGGCTAGAGCCCAATGCCCTTTTTTCCTCTGTCCTTTCAGACGCGGCACTGTGTAACGTGGTGGATTTAACCGAGCGTGGTGGAACAGTGGTATAACAATCACCGTGTATTCGGAGGACCCAGGTTCGATCTCCGGCTCTGTCCATCCTGGTTTAGATTTTTTCAGGGTTATCTCAGGGGCGTCATTTCAGGTTTTTATAAGGGGGGGGGGCAAGATTTTGTTTTCCGGCGACAATGACCATGTTGCATCGTTTTTTATTTATTAAGAATGTACAAATTAGAAACTTTAATAATAAAACTTCAGTTTTATGTGCTTAAGTTAGCATTATTAAAATTAAAAAATACAAAAATATATTTATACACTTAAAATTCTAAATCGCCCCCCCCCCCTTGTGACCCCAAGTGATGCCCCTCGGTTATCTGAAATCACTCCAGGCGAATGCTGCAATGGTTCCTTAGTACAGGCTCTGGCTGACTTCCACCCTCTTTCTCCTTTGTACCTCCGTTGAGGATTTGTTAAGTGAACAACTGAATAAACTAAATATCACACGATTCCGAAAGTGACCATAGTTGGTGAGTAAATGTTGGATTTCAACGAGTAAACCGCATTCCATTGTAATGTCGTTCATAATTTTATATGATTTTATTAAATAAAAGGCCAGTGACGTTTCTACAGAAACAACTCAATATATTTTGCTAGTTTACGGGCATAATGTTTTTTCTACAAAAAGTAAGTACACATATTAAGGCATTATAGGAGTGAGTGAGATATTTTGGTCAGCGCTTAACTTTGAGGTCTTCAGCGCTGGTAAGGGTTACATGAGAAGAGTATGGATCAACATCGGAATGAACGGGCGGGGGAAGTGGGAGATCCCCGAGAAAACCCACCGACCAGCGGAATCGTCCGGCACTATTCCCACATGCGAAAATCCGGGGACAGACCCCGCCGGGAATCGAACCCGGATCGCCTTGGTGGGAGGCGAGAGGCCAGACCCCTCGACCACCACGGCCCTTGGAATTTTAGGAACGTAGACTATTAAAACATACAGGAAGATAAGAAATTCATATTACAAACTTCTAGGGCTAGTAGAGGGGACTGAGTAGACAATATTATGAATAGGAAGCCCTGTTCGAAAACGTACCGTTTCCATGTTACAGCCATTACAATGTGTCGGATGTACCGGTGTTGTTTTACAACCGGATAGGACGGTAGAAGATCATCTGATGGCATGTGACGTTTACCCTGCTGTGGTATCATGCCTGGAGCCCCATTCACGTGACTGTGTATCTCCGATCAACATGGTTCAGTACACGTTACGTTGGTATTGTTACCAAATAAAATTTAACTTTCTTCGGTAATGAGTCAAATGTCACTTAATTCTGCACCTTACGTCACACCTCATTTGACACGGTGCTCTTGCGACGTCATATTGCCTATTCGGTTGCATAACAAAGCTGGCACATTGTAATGGCTGCAGCACGGAAGCTGTACGTCTCCGGACATGGCTTCCTGGCTCATAATATTGTCCACTCAGTCCCCTCTACTAGCCCTAGAAGTTTGTAATATGAAAATCCAAACATTCTGTATAATGTCAGCATGCCACGTTTATACGGCTGGACACACTACTGCTCTCTTGACATTGTCGTCATAGTGCAGCATACTTCCGTATTTTAAGAGATCGTGTTAGATAAATAAACGCTGAAAACATCAATTGATTTCTACACTTTTTTCGAAGCCAATATGTATAAAATACTCAATGATAATCCTGGACAATGGTAACTGCCAACTTCATGAGTAAATATTTAACCAGAATTACTAATTCGTTACGCGTGATCTCTTGCGCCGCAGTTAAATGCATGAGGTTCCGACGTCAGAGATTGCACCTCAGAAGTTCCTAACACTGGAAACAATTTTATTTAAAACGTTGGGTAAAACTATTGTCTAGGATTGCTATTGTTTAATTTTCGCAAATTGGCATCAAGAAACCTACAGTTATAGATTAATGCTTTTAGCGTTGAATTATGTACCACGCCTCCCTGGCTGCCGAACTACTCTGCAGTGGGTTTTATTGGAAGAACTATCTCACGTACTCTCAATGTACCTATCTATTAAAAGAAGACACGTCTCAGAAAACCTAACAGGCATTGTAAATACTGTTTTCGCGCCATTCAACATGGCTAAAAACGGCCTTTTCGCACAGCAATATCACAAAGTATACTACTTAGATTAGTACGAAACTATTTAATGGGACTGCTGTGCATTTTGCTACATACTTTCCAGTAATAATACAGGGTGAGTGTGAATTCGACCGACAAATTTGGTGGAGTGATTCCTTAAGCAAAATAAGTTAGGGTTTACATTTGACAATTGTCCCGAAAGTGCATATGAAGGGTGTTAGTAGCCCTTGAAAATGTGTTTTCAAAATCGATTATAATTAAAATATCGAACTTCATATGCACTTTCGGGACAATTGTCGAATGTAAACCTTATCTTATTTTGCGTAAGGACTCACCCCACCAAGTTTGTCGGTCGAATTCACACTCAACCTGTATAATAGGTTCGTCTCTTGAAGACCCATAGTTCCAGAGATACAACGGAAACATTGCGCGCCAATTTAGCGCCTTGTGCTTAAGAGGGCGTGGTACATAATTCAACGCTAGAAGCGTTAATCTATAACTGTGGGTTTCTTGAAGTCAATTTGTGAAAGTTAATCAATATCAACCCTAGACAATAGATTAAGTCAACGTTTTGAACAAATTTTTTTCCAGTGTTACGAACTTCTGAGGCACAATCTCTGACGCCGGAACCTTGTGCATTTAACTGCGGCGGAAGAGATCATGCGTAACGAATTAGTAATTCTGGATAAATATTTACTTTTAAAGTTGGCAAATACCACTATCTAGGATTGTCATTGAGTATTTTATCCATATTGGCTTCGAAAAATGCGTAGAAATCAATTTATGTTTTCAGCGCTTATTTATCTACCACGCACAAGTCGTCATATTCCATTATTTAATTTTTCGCTCTTATGAAATTCTGAAAAGAAAAGTGTGAAATTTGTTACTGTAATATCAATTCAACACAACTTTCGCTACAATAAAAGCATTGAATTTGAATTTTCAACGTACGTTTAAACCGTAATCAGCCGAGCAATTTTTTTAAATTCTTAATTTATTCGACTGATTACGGCTTAAATATATGTTAAAAGTTCCACTTCAATGCTTTTATTGTAGCGAAAGGTGAACAGAATAGATATTATAGCAACAAATTGTACACTTTTCTTCTCAGAATTTCATAAGGGCGAAAAATAAATAATTGAATATGGCGACTGATGCCGAGCCTTAAGAGCGATGCGACACTGGACGCACGCGTCTTGGTAGTAAAACTGGTCTAGGGAGTCGGAGCCCTTAATAATTAGTGGACCGGATGCGTGAGTCGTGATGTAGCGTGGTAGGGACAGCATTTATTCTTGTATAGGCTAACAATTTAAAATGTTTCGAATTCCTTTACCTACGAAAATAAGACATTTGATATTTTGGCTAATCCAGTGTGAAACTCACTTAAATTTTTTTTCTTTCTGACATGTTACCCTTATGGCCTCTCACCAATTTCTATCATACACAAATTTAATGAGATACTTTATGGTTGAATTTTACTGTTTTCTAGGAAAATAGAATAGTTAAAATCACACTTATCTATTTGAAAACGTATTGTATAAAAGCTTCTGTAAATAAAACATACCAGTGTTAGTGTTCCATTTTTCGTGGAACTCTTCAAAACACTCTACAAAATTGGTTTGTTGAGAAATACTATAAACAGAAAATCGGTTTGGCCAAAAATACTCAAACAACAAATTAGGTTTTTACTTGCATGCTTTCATTCCGATATGTTTTTTTCTATGAATGCAGGGCTTGGTTACGATTGAAAACATCAAAATTTCCTTCCATTTCACGCAGCCCCAGAAAACAGTCTAAACACAAAAATGGTTTGTCCTCGCATATTTTACACTGTGTGCTGACACGTTTTGCTAGATGCCGTGCCTACGCACGGCCCACTGGAAACTATTTCGTTCTCAATTTTCTGACATTCTTGTAAGCAGTGGCCGTATTGTCATGTTGTACGCTTAATCTTGTCGTCAAATAGGAGTAATAGCTCATATACTATGGATTTCCTAAAAATCTTCAAGAAATTAACGTTTTTTCTAGAAGCTGCTTGAAAATAATTATTGTATAAAAGGAAAACTGTTACAATGCAAATTCCAAAACAGAATGTCCTCAGCTATAACTTGTGATGCCATATCACTGTATAACTCAGTGCCAAATAATCAGAGGGAGTATCTGCTAGGTCTATACCACAAATCATTGAACAGCATGACATGATCATTTCTGGCTTTTCTACTGCTGTAATGTTTTTGTTTTTCTTGCCTGTATCAACAATCTTGTTAGCGTGTCTTGCTGACATAACTAGGACATAATGCTGATCTTATTTCTGTAGTGTTTGGACATAACATGATATGCCCATAAACATGGTTTTGAGATAAACACATTTGAAGTTTTAATTGTACATCGTAAATCACACATAAAGTATAGACACAAAGTGGGATTATAGTAACATTCAGTATTGCTTTATTCAATGATATGTATGAGCAGATGTGCAAATAAACAAGTACAATTTGTTAAATTAATTTAAAACTGATAATTAATTGGAGATGTCAGC
>PNEQ01004799.1:0-16109 GCA_003012365.1 Medauroidea extradentata
AAGGGGGGGGGGGGGGGGGGGGGTTCCGGGGGAGAACCCCCGGAAAAATTTAGATTTCAAGATGCAAAATGGTACTTTTCAAGCATTTTTGGTGCCTCAGAGCACAATATATCACTGACTGAAAATATATTTTGTTATGAGGAAAGTGGGTTGCGTGAACAATTTTACAATAACATCATAAAATATTTTTGAATATCAGAAGGAAATCGTAAGTTACACATTAGTACTTTCATTTACGAGTGGTCGATTGGGAGAGGGACACAACTTCTTGAAGGACCTTACTACCGTTTAACCACCTGCATCTTGCGGTGCAAGTTAACAAACTGCAACAATTTCATATTATCACTTGGACATTTTTTTAAATAGCTGAAATATATTAGCTCACAGAGATGGCCATGATAAGTTACAGAGGAAGAGCAAGATTATTCCCGAGCTAGTACCATAATTTTTGACATAGGTACTATTTAGTAATTACATTTATTCCAAATAATCCAGTACTTGTGTCTATGGGTGAGGGTGGTAGAGTTTTGTTACAAGATATTTTTAGAAGTTGTTGTGTGCACACTGTAAGGTAATAAATTTATGTCAAACAATATTATCATAGTCTTCAGGCCGGAAGGGGAATGTCATGTTATAACACACTCTCATTCTTGCAGAAAGCTTCTCCTTTTTACAGGCGTCATGTGGTGTAAGCTGCAAGTTACAATAGTCAATATTAAAACGTTGAAATATTTATTTTCTTTTTATCTTTCAATCAGAAATCCCACCCTTCAGAACAAACAGGGAGGACCATGGCCCCTGGGCCCTCCCTGTGGAGCCGCCACTGATTCCGGCTCGAGAAAACTGTTGCAATGTGATGAGATTTTATGGCAGAATATTACAAATAAACTATTCTTTTGGCGTAATAGGTTTAAAAATTCCACATCTAGAAACATGCTACTTTAGACCAGTTTTTTTAAAAGTGTGTTTCAGCTGGGTTTTGAGTGAAAATGTAGTTACGATATTAGAATTTTTTTTATTAATTAACTAAGTCGCGTACAAAAAATGAGAAAAGTTCGTAGGAAGCGCCATGGTGTGTAGGACAGGTCATGAAATTTTGGTATAATTTACTGCAGTTATGTCGCGAAATGAGAGAGTTGATTGACAAGTTGCGTCTGTCGTTAGTGAGGTGTAGCGTGGCGTACTGTACGGGCTGCAAGCCTGCTGGCCCACAAGCACGCCAAATGCCAGACATCCCCGTCCTCCTTACTCTCAGGTTCGCCAGACCGGAGCGTGCTCTGTACATGCGGCAGCCAGGTCAGACGGACTGCTCGCCTTGCAGCCCCACCTAGTTCAGATCGCCAGCCGCCCGCAACGGGAAACACGTACACAAGTAAATGTTTAAAACTTTCTCTCGTTCGTCAGACTTCGCGATTGGCTGACAGTTTTGGCGAGTAAGTAGTTAAAAATATATCATTACAAATTATCTTCTGATACCAGCTGTGAAAATGAAAATTATTATTTATTGTAACTGCCAAATAATCAGGGAGGGCTGCTGCAGCCTAATAGCACAAACCGCCACTGCTAGCATGTCCATCTGTCATGTTAGTCCTGTGTGTTTCAATAGCACACAAATCTCGTCAATTATCTCTTGGTGTTTTTCTCGAGTGCTCACCTCATTCAATGGGATTTTTCGGGCCCACTATGTGGGAAACTCACTGTATCAGTGCACATGTACTTTGGTGTGGATATTGGCCTAAAAAAAATTTCGCTTTCACAACTTGAAGTGTGCAATAGTACATCACAGCACCTAGCTTGCCTTGTGGCTGTCAGCCTACTGTCCTGAAAATCCACCATCGTAGAACTTCCTCAGAGGGATTTCCTCCACGTCTTCCAGCCAGCTATTCTGTGCAGCTCCTCTCAGCTCTCCTCGCTAGCCGGTCCCACCTTTACCTATTGCACTTGTATCCCATCCATGTATGAACTGCACCAACCAAACTACTACCCTGCCAAGTCAACTCTGGTCCTGGGTAGGGGAGTGATGCGAGCGCTAGTACCACTGTGAAACAGGAGAGGGGAAGGACTGTAGAGGAGCACTAGGGTAAATGCTAAGCCATCAAGCTCTTCTACCACTATTTTTCCATTCCTGCACTACACCCTCCCCCCCAACCCCTTCTCCATGTATCAACCATAATACAGTAATAAAAATTAAATTTAAAAATTCAGACTAACGACGAGTTTCTTTTGGTCTCGGACTCCTCTGGATCTGACCACCTCTTCCTTGCCACGATACTTAGACGTTTCAGCTATGTCTTTAAAAGTAACACAACTTTCATATAGGTTATCTTAATTATAAAGCAGAAGATATGATGTAGTGCAGAGGAGCTTGAATACAAGATAACAGCTCTTCAGTCTACAATTACTGTGTTTCTGGGAGAAACCCAGATAAAATATTTACTACACAGCACGTAGAACATGTCAATAAAATATATGTGACTGATTTTGTGTTTGTAGCTAGGTTAACAATTGCAGTGTTACCCGTCTAACACAGGGCAGAGGTGAAACCAGGAATGGAAACTTTACATGGTCAAAAAGCCAGCTAAAAGAATAAACTAGAGGTGGTTATGTCAAGTTGCAAGGTGGGCACAGCGAAAAAAATCACAATCTTGAGGCATTCAAACAGTGACCAGAGAAGAGTTTTCAAGTGTACTTAACCCTAGCAGATAACCTTAGCTGAGATGAGGATGGGGCAACAGCAGAATGCAAGACAGTTGTAGTGTAGTAGGTTGGCTGCAGTGATTTGTTTGCTAAACAATTGTCTCAGGACATTTTTTGTTTGAAATGGTTTTCCCATTATGGCTACTTTTTTTTCAAGACAGTAAAACCTATGGTTTCAGCTAATTATGTAACCAAAGATATTCTTTGTTGATTTACTTACTAACCAAAACAGTATAATTTACTGCTTTGAAAAAATTACCTCGCATTGCAAGAACCATTTTGAACAAAAATGCCAAAACAATTTGTGATTTCGCTCTCGTTTAAGCTTAAAAATATCATTACTGCAAAAACAGCAGAAACAGCAGAAACAGCATAGCATGGCCTTAATGTCTAGTGATAACTTAAAAATATGTCTACGTATCACAACCAATAAAAGAAGACCAATAAATGGGCAAATGGTTACATCAATCACATTTTCCTCATGAGCAAAACCCACTAGATATAGGATCTGTAAGGATGCATAAATACACGACAAAAAATGCTATTACGAGACAGAAAATGTTTGGAAATTAGCAAAGAAAAACATAAAAATTGCAATTTTAGACACAAATTTATAAAGGATGAGTAAGAAAACTTAGCAAAACTGACATTATTTTGGTGTAATTTCTTGCTTCACAATTAAATGTAAAATATTTCTATGCAGGAAATATTCAAACAGAAATTCATCACCCCTGCAAATATGCTCGCTTCTTAAGATGGCGAAAACCTCCTCATTCGTAAGTTGTGTATTTAGTTACTCCCATAAAATTTACTTCACCTGTATAATATGTAGTTAAACCTCTTTTAACCAAATAAAATTATGAATAGTGTAAAATTTCGAACTGCATGTGTAAATAACAAAGTAGCCTATTTGCTCTTGTGAAAAAAGTTGTTATAAATTTCTTAAAATTGTTGAACAAGTTTATGCATTAGACAAATACAGTATTACATTTACAGCTTCTTGTAAGTCTTGACCAATATAGTGACTAATGTTCACTCAAAAATATGGCAAAAAATGTTTTCTAGCATTGCTTATTTTATTTTTTTATACTGACTTCAAGTTCCTGTAATTTTCAGAAGATATTCTAACATGAATTTAAGTAGCTGCCACACTCATTTACTGTATTAATTTTGAGCCAATCCTTATTGTGCTTTCTCAGGAAAAAAAAATTATGTAGCACTTAGTTGTTTTGTTATAAAAAAATCTATCTGATTTAAAAAAAACTATATAACTGGGGAATATTATGCTTAAAACAGCTAGGGTAGTGCAAAGATCAGAACACTCAAATTCCAACATGACACTAATTTGTACAGGTGGGAAATGTGGCAGATGCTACAGTTGGCTTGTGGTTTTCTCAGGGATATCCCATTCTGCCCCTGCTCAATTCACATTTTGTTTCACGCATTCTTCATGGTGGCTGGATGATAAACGTGTCTCTCGCATAGAGCTACGAGCTCTGTATTCACTCTCACATTCTACGATCCATGTTGACCCTGCCTGGGGTAGGACACACATAGAGGCTCATCTTTTCTTGCCCACAATAGCACTCAACTAGGTAGCCTTAGTGCTCTGTTATTTCATGTGACACGACAAGACTATGACTGTTTCGTACTTTCGTACAATGCCATCATCTTGAATATATATTGCTGACCTCAACCAGATAATTCTGAAGTGTGTAAAGTTTGATTAAAATTATTTTGAGTGTTGGGACAAAGGTCAAGTTTCCACGCGTTCATTATATAAGAATGATGTTACTATGTACAAGCAGTGTAATTGTCTGACTGACAGGAGAAGATGTGGGCTGCTCTGGTCTTCCTTTCTCTCACCTCAACTGTGAGCTCAGCTCCTGTCAAACAGGTAACTGTCTGCTACAAGTCTTGCTACAAACTGTGACTGAATAATAATTTACAGATATAGGCATAATGTCTAAGTTGACAGTCTCAGAGTGGCTACAGAGTTCCTGCCAAAAATTCCCTGTCATTTGTATAGCTGAAATATTTTACTGTAACAAATCCATTTTTTTTCTGAAAAACATTTTACCAGAAATCACAAACAAATGTAAATGAAGTTTGATTTTAATATGCCTTAAATTAAATCATAACATTACTCACCAAATGATTACTTGCGATGACATCAAATAACTCATTACAGGTATAGAATTCAGTGCTGTACTTGAGTTAACAAATACCACTTTCACAAAACAAGTTAAATTTAAAAACAAAGTTTACATAGTTGCACCTAATCTCACAAAAAAATATAAGCCTAATAAAAACTACAATGTCTGCATACTACCACCACAGCAGTCACTTCATGTACAGCATATATACATTAAGAAGAAACATTTAAACTCTTCAGATGAAGAATCAAGTTTATTTTGAACAATCATTCATCATAATATCAATTTGAAATTTTTACTTTGTATGTTATTTTCCCAATGTAACCAATGTAAAATTGTAATATTTAAATGAAGACAGTAAAATGAAAAGGCAGTCAGTACACTATGAACTTTATATCAACTGGAATATTATAATTTTTTATGTAGATGAATGAATCAAATTACTGCATAAATATGACAAACCAACAATTTATGTTTTCAACCAAATTCCCTGCAAAATGCCGGAATCCCCTGACATTTCCCGGTTTTCCCTGACACACCAAATTTCCCTGACATTTCCAGGTTTTCCCGGCCTGTAGCTGCCCTGAGTCTATATGATGCCATACTACTATGGGTGTACACAAGATTTCATTCCACAAAGAGGAAGTGGGGTTGTGGGAGGGGTGAGGGCAGTATGTAAGTAGGATGTAGACAGGCATGTTCGTAGCTGGATTTGAGTGTGAGATTGGGATGGGGGGGGTGGGGTCCCCTCAAAATTTGGGATTGTTATAAAATAATTACAATCCCCCCCCCCCCACTCCCTAATTAATGTGGTGAGTCCGGGATCCTCCCTTTGGAAAATTTGGATTTCAAGGTGCAAAATTGTGGTTATTTAAGCAGTTTTCATAAGATAAGGAGGAGAGGGTCTGGATCCCATGGACACTCCCTCCCTGACTTGATCCCTGAGAGATGCTATTAAAAATCATACCATTAGTTTAAACAGATGGGAAATTGGGAACGAACCGGTCATGGTCTGTACTCAGGAACAATTACAATATTCACCGTGAGGAATTTTGAAAAATTGTAGAAAACAAATCAGAATGACCAGACTGAATCTGTGATAACTGTTAACTCCATTAGCTGACTTGCTATATGGTTAATTAGTTGATTTGAAGTTTAAGTGTTTAAATTATTAATTATTGTGGAAACCAATAGATATTGTGCATAGCGATTAATCTGTGTATATATATATACTATGTCGTTCAATTAAAACAGATGATCTTAATGACTTGGGAGCTTTATGCTTGAGGAATTTGTAACTTTACATCATGCATTATTTCCTTAAAACTGAGGGAAACCTGCTAGGACTCTAAAAGACTTCTGAATTAAAATAGTATTGTGAAAATTAACGGCACATAAAGCACTGTATAAATTTATGTAAATGCTGTGCAAATGTATGGCAGTAAGAACAGAAAACTCTTTAAAAACTAGCCTATACTTGTACCAGTACCAATATTAAAAAAATAATTCACAACTGAACTGTAAGAAAGCCAACTCTCTGGTGGGAATAGCACTGTGTCACATATTTTCTGTAAATAGCAAGTTTTATGTCACTGTCAGTTGAGAGTATGCGTTCACATAGTTATTTTCCAGTGTTAAAAATTATACATGTACAGGTTTTTTTAGACAAAAAAAATAAGAAGTAGATAACATTACTTAGCATGTTGAACTGAATTTCACATTAAAAACTAAAAGTACAGTTGGAGGATTTTTGCAGAATATTTCAAACAATTTTGTCTTCAGTGATGATGAAGCTGTAATGACTTGATACTAGCAAACACAGCAGGTGTCGGTGGAAATTAACCTGCTAGGGTTTCTTTGACACATGGCCAGGTTTGCTTAAAGGTATGCTCTTTCATTTATTTCAAACAATTACAAATAACTCAAACATTTTTTAAACAAATGCTTTGAAAAATTTGAGACTATGTACAGTCATATAATACATACTTTTGCTAGACAGTTTTTAAAAATATTGTACCGTTTTCTGGCAAAAAAATTATTTTGCTTAATTTTGGCTTATTTTGACAACAAAATATGTGATATTTCAGGGGCAGTAATCTAAAAATCCATTTGGTGTATTGCAACAGGAAAATTCTGATACAAACTATGATATATAAGTGTTAAAACTGCTAGAATGAATTTTTGATATATGTATTAATTTGCGCTAAAAGTACAGTATTTTCGAAACCACTACAAAACTAAAGAGCAAGGCCTTAATCACCAGAGGTTAGCCAGGTTGGTATGGAACACTTGAAAACAAGTCAGGGCTTTAACTCAAAACTAAATGTACCGATCTGAAGTGGGTGCTTGGATAGGAAAAATGGCTATGACTATAGAGTGACACGCTGGGTGCAACAGATGAAATATGGGTTCTGCGGATAAGAGAAAAGGCAGGCTAGCAAAGAGAGCTGAGAATAGGCATGCAAGATGGTGGGAAGGGTGAACGGTGGGATGCAGTAGAGAAAACCCCTCTGGTGAAGTTCTGAGATGGATGCCAAGGTCGATAGGCCAACAGCCATGGGCCACACTAGGTACCACGATGATTCTGACATTGACAGACCGCCAGGACAGTGGAGTAGACCTGTACCTGTGCTTGCCCGGTAGACTACGCTGAGAAAAATGACAGGTGGCGACAATGCAAAAGCTACGAGTGTTAAATTTGCCCCTGAGCATGGCGGTCAACAGGGGTGGGAGCCTATGGGTCAAAAGCAAGCAAAACAGTTCCAGAGATTAACAATTTAACTACTGATGCACTATATGATTGGTGCAAAGTGATGATGGACCCAGGGAAGACAATCACGGGGAGGGGGTGGGGTAGCTTCAAGTGGCAAAACCAGGTCACACACAATAGCATTTTAATACCCCTAAATGATACTGGAAAAATAGCACAAGAAATTATGATTATTTCTTTTGAAAACATTTTATGTGGGAATTCTGTTCCCAGGATATGTTCGTGGAACCAATAGAGAATTTCTGTGCAACGTATACTATGAAATATATTAAGTAAAATAAACAATAACATTAAAAAATATCAGCAAAGTGTAAATCTAAATAAAACACTTAAATTATGAAATTGCTTGAAAAATATTTAAATTGAAATAAATTTTACTTAAGTACAGGGCCTGGTTATGTTTGTTCCACTTATGTAGCAGTGTGATTTATCATTTAGGAAGACATAACATAGGCATTGAAGATGATGTGATACGAAGTACTGAATTTACGTTAAGAAAATGCACAAGCACTTATCACTAAATTTAAACACTGGAATAGACACACACTAACTGGGTATGTGAAGCACTGGGAAATGTTGCTACCACCCCTCTGCTTGTCGATGAGTGGCAAGGGAGTTTTCTTGGGAGTATTCCTGCAGTGCAACAGACAGGGTAGGAGACGCGTCTGGGCATGCGTCAGTACAATACATAAGTGAAATATCTTACTTATATTGCAACAACTGCAGGAGAGGTATTTTATACATTTCTTTAACTGTAGGATAGAAACAAAAATAGTGCATGTACAGTAGTTATAAATTAGTACAGTATACTACACAAGTATAATTAACTAGTTTTAAATAATACATGAAATAAAATTTAAATTTCAAATTTCAGCAAATTTTTTTTTACCTTAACAGTTAAAAAATGTTTTTTTGGTACTTCTTACTTTTAATCTTTTGACCACTATGCATACAGATGTTTATTTCACAGTTGACATTATGTGGTATAGTGTTGAATTCATTTTGTACTGTTTCACATTTATAATACACTAAAGCCAACTCATCATAGGCAGTTATAAGTCATGAGTAGAGATGGTGAAATTTCGTGAATTCAATGACCTGCATGTTAGAATCAAATATCCTATGCATACTCAAGCCTTGTCTATTCGTTAATTGTCTGCTGTTCCACTGAGTAGCAGCTAGTGTACATATGGTCGGGACTTAAGTATGCATAGGATATTTGATTCTAATATGCAGGTAAATGAATTGGCGAAATTTCGTCATCTCTAGTCATGAGATTTAAGTGGCAGGATAAGATTTCAATTTGAAGCATGCAAAAAGTAACATGAGTAAAGTTTTGACACCTCCACTAAGTCACAAGAGTGGCTTCTCAATATACTGGTTACTCTATCTGAGAGCAGTGGAAGCTGCTGTTCGCAAACAGAATCACCCAATGGGTGCGAAAAAAATGTTAGCAATAAAAACAACTAAAAAACTACAACAAAGTAAAACCAAATGCATTGTGTTCAATATGTCAAAAGTGCTGTGGTTGTCAAATTTAGTAAAATATTTCACAAATGTATAAAGTATAACTTACATAGGCTTTTTTTAAGTTCCTGCATTTATAACACTGTGAATTTCTTGCCAGCATTAAGATATAACCTGGTCAGGTGACTGAGCAGTAATACGTTACAGCCATGCTACTATCTAAATAACCACAAGCATAAGCTATGATGCATGCTACAATGGTGCATAACTAAAACCATAACAATAACCGTTGCATAGTTACATCGTGAGTTGACGAATTTAGAATATTCTTATGTAAGAATCAATGCGCAATCACTATTCTATTTCATTAGATTTCACGTGTTATTTCCGTCTACTGATATATGTATTACGAGGAAATAAGCGACAAGATTATTTAGAGTAAAAGGTTAACAAAAACACCCCAGTAATAGATCTGGATGAAATAAGGTTTAGGTACCCTACATGAGATCCTTTTGCCCAGCTGACTCAAAGAGTAGATGAGGTGGGATGAGGTAGTAATGGATGAGCATTGGATTGAAGCAGCAGGAAAAACAGGAGTTCCCAGAGTAAACTCACTGGCTCACAGCAATGTCACATTACCCACGTGCAAAAATCAGAAGCAACCCTGCTAGAAATTTAATCTGTACCGCCATAGTGGAAGTGAACAATCTGACTTGTACACCACCATGACCTCCTAACTGACACTAGTGTCTAATATAATAAAATAATATAATCCTGCATGTACTGTTCAGGTAACCGTGAAGATTGAGGATGGTGAACTGCGTGGACTGGAACTTACATCCATCTGGAACAGGACCTTCCTCAGCTTCCAGAAGATACCGTTTGCACAGCCACCAGTAGGAGACTTGCGCTTCAAGGTAAGTCATATGTTCCTGTTCTAAATATATAGAGCATATTTTCCTCATGTTTGAAGAAAGTAAAAATTTATTTTTTAAGCAAACGGTACTAAACCTATTCAGTAACTACTTTTTACATTCTGCAAAAATGAGTTTTGTATTATACTCTATCCACTCTAAGGTTGCGGCAGAAATTAAAATTGCTAGTGAAATAAATCAAAGCAATTGAATTAGATTTTGATTCCTCACAGTATGATTGTGCCGTAACGTAGTTACGATTTAGTTTTCAATATTTCAAATTAAATCTATGCTGTGCAAAATTTTACTGTCACTCACTTGAGTGAATTAGCTGCAACCTTAGAGTGGATAGAATATAATGTGTGTGCCAAATATAAAAAGTTTTAATATCACTTTGTGATGAATGTTATTACACTCTCATTAGTCGGATGAATTATTTTTATCATTGGACGTACAAAGCATTATGATATAATGCATATTAATGAGTAATTTTACTAAAATATATTCATTAAATTCTCTTTATTTTTCAATGGAGTATGACGACAGACAGCCCAAATATGCCAGGGGATGAGGTTAGGATATATATGATGTGAGATAGTGGGCTCAAGTTGGTGACCTGCAGCATCTAAGACGAACTTCAAGGGCTCGTGGGTTGCCTGCCGTATACTGGAATTTCCTCTTAGTGTTTGTGGATAACGTCTCTCAATCATTTTAGCTGCTTTCATTGAGGAGCATTACAGATAGTGATGGCAGAGGTACAAGAAACAGCTTTACATGTGACAAAATATTGTTACGTTCACACATGGAATATTTTCAGCTATGAAATGGTTTTTATGCAGAGCAGTAGTTATAGGTTAGCAACAAATCCCCCATCTTAAGTCAGACATGATGTGTTCAGTATTTATTTACGTTTAGAACTGCAATGTTCAACAGTCTAGGGAATTGTAGTTTGGCCTGGAAGAAAGAGGAGGCGCAAAGAAAATATTCAGTGATAGACTTGCTAGTCTGCCCAAAAAAAGTCAGGAGACTTTTACACTAACTCTCGTAAGTAATGAATTGACAATTCAAAAATCATTATTTCAGTCTCTTCTATGACCTCCATCACACTATGAGACACATGCCACTTTCTTCTATTCACAGAATGATCGTAGGCTGTGTTCGTATCAAACATTAAATACATAGTACTTTGGCAGTTTGCAATGCAGGTAAATTTATGTCCACAAGATATTACAAAACATACAGTATTTGGATGATGTTATCCATCTTGTTGCAATATTGCCTGTAACAATCTGTAGATTATGCACCAATTGTAAGGTATCATAAAACATGGTAATTTTTTTCAGATTTGAAACAGTATTACAAAAACATGTTCATAGTATAAAGTCAATATTCATAACACCATTATATAGGACTAAAATACTTTTTGTAGAACTATTTCAAAGCTGAAGAATGTGTGAAACTTTATGCCTTGTAAACAGCGAGGTCGAGATTGTGACACACAACTCGGTACAGTACAATGATAGGAACTGGGAGAGGAGTCTGCCATGACCTATGTTAACGAACGACCCGTGCATTCGCCTGGAGCAATTTCGGGAAACAAAAAGCTGAAGAATATTTTACACATATGTAACCATTGGTACATAGTTGATTAATGCATAACGTCATCCATTTTTGAAATAGATAGCATTAGATATTGTATGTAATGTTTTCAGAATACCCAGTGTTAAGATCATTGATTTATTCTTTCCATCACACAACTTTATACAGATTTTATTCTAAAGACAGATGTTAATTTTCTAATGTTTGTGTCGTTGCAGTCGCCGAAGCCAGTGAAACCGTGGACTGGAGTTAGAGATGCTACAGAGCCAGGACCAGGCTGCAGTCAAAAAACACTAGTCAATACAACAAAGACATCAGAGGATTGTCTGTACCTGAATGTCTATGTGCCACAGGTATGTTGCTCCACTCCACGCTCCTGTGTCATTGCTCTTAACATTTGATGATTCTTAGCAAGGATGTCATGATGTACACAATCTATACACTAGACGAGTCAAAATTTGTTGTGCGCTAAGTCGGTACTCACATGATTCAAAGTACATCCAACCTCTCTGGGTATAACGAAATGTAACTAAGCCCCGAAATTTTATTTATTTTCTCATTGTGTAAATACTTAACGGTATGATGTTTCACATAACTCTCAGAACAGAGAAAAGGACTAAAATAACAACCAAGGAGTCGTGTATGTCAACATGCCAGACTGCAATGTTCCGCACTAATAAAAAATTTAATCTTCATATCAATGGTAATAGTCTTCTTGGTTCTGAATACAGTAATACATAATTTGTTTCCAACTTCAAGAAAAATTCGTCCCATGCTACAGAATAAATACCTAATACCTATAGCAAGTAAGCACAGTTTGACTTGTGTAATTTTGTTTAAGACAGCTTTTATTTTTGATAACATTTCAGGGTAATAAAATCATTTCAGTACCCTTGTGTTGAATACATATTGAAAAATCCTTGAAGATATACATTTTAAGATAACTTTGTGAGTCGTACATGTCTTGTTCAGGAAGCAGTTTCCAATGCAACCAACTCAACATCCAAGGGACTGACAGTGTTAGTGTGGATACACGGAGGTGCATATGTGGGCGGATCTGGTGCTGAGTTCCGTCCAGACAACTTCATGAACCACAGCGTCATCTTGGTGACTGTCAACTACAGATTGGGATCTTTCGGTCTGTTCTCCCAACTGTCATGTGAATGTTTCAAAACAAAAATAGAAATATATTAGGATTGTTCAAAATACTGATTTCATGTTATTATTAAATGTTGCTTCCTTAAATTATAATGTCACTCTCCATGCTAAAAATAGAAAACTTAAAACTTCACCTGAAATTAGCCTTTGTAATACTTAAAGTTTAAATATGAATTTGAATGTGGCCAGTGATTTTGTTTCTTAGTAATAAATTTCACAAAAATTCTCTTCCAAATTGGCTTTTGTAACAATATGTATGCATGTGTTAAATTTGAAGTCTTGTACCAGGCACTAACAAAGTGTCTTCAATTCAGAACCATGACAAGGACAATACTTTCTGCAGGTTTCCTAAGCTTGGAGCACCCAGAGGTGACCAGCAACGCTGCATTGAAGGACCAGGTGGCAGCACTGCGCTGGGTGAAGAGGAACATTGAACACTTTGGTGGCAATCCTAACGATGTGACAATCTTTGGAGAAAGTGCTGGTGGTATAAGTGTTGACTTCCTGCAGCTGTCGCCCATGACTAAAGGTGAAAAAGCTGTCACTCTTGTTCGCAAGATATTTGCTCGCGACTATGTTCGTGTGGTTTTCATTTAATGCTTCTTTGAGTCGTGGAAACGTTCAGTCTAACAAATTCTGACATAATAAAAACAGCGATATCACAAAGGTTTTTCAGAACCTTGAAAAGATAGACAATAATATATGAAAAAAATATAATTAATTTGATAAAATAGAATGTAACTTGTCATGTAAATCTATTAAAAATACTTACCAAAAAAAAATTGAAAACTCTGGCCACAGAAATGACTATGTTCAGTGAACGCAACCAAATGAGTGACATTGTTTTGTTTAAGACAGCGCGCACACATGCTAGCTGAAAGATTCACCATTCACTAACAGCCGCTCGGAACGTGTTTAAAGTAAAATTTGTTTCAATGTACCTTCAGTAATCCACTGGACAGCCGAACCAACAAGGAACCTACAATGAGCGGATTATAGTCAGCTGATACCACGAAAGGTTCGTGAGCACTGTCTAAACACATAAAGCTGCTGTTTGCATGTCCAGACTAAGGTTGTGATCTCTTCATGTTTGTCAGAAAAACCTAACTTCCTTCGGCTCATCGTGAGGGGTTTATGGGTTGCTCAGATTTTGCTTCAGACAGCGTACAAACTGGAGAGCATGCTGTTCACGAGTGGTTTGTGAACCGCTTAGCCTACCAGTTTGTACGTGCAAAACGTGCACCTGAATACTTCCTCATGACCGGGTGGGACTAGCATCTATGTACACAGTCTGCTTAGCACAGCGGTGAACAGCACGGGAACTAATACGCAGATAGTGTTTCGTGTCTCTATCAGACTGCAGCATGATCTACTGATTGATTCTATTACCAACAATGTGCAGTGTGTCCAACGTGTTTATTTTCTGTTGCGTCCCGTGATAGAACCAGAGAATCTGTCAAAAATAATAATTATATTGCTACACACATTTTTAATACATCTGTTAGAGTGAACATAAAAAATATGTCTTACGAAATGTTAAAAATAACCTTGAGGGTAAAGTGTTTTTAGCAGACAGTGATTTGTTGTTTGAACGAGGCGATGAATATCAGCTGAAAAGACTGTCACCGCACATATTTTTTCATTTCTTATTTTAGTGTTGTGGTCTTGTGAACTTTTAATCAGTTTCATTGCAAATTTTATTTATGAGGATTTTCTAAATTTTGTTGGAGGAGTGGGAGGGATGGAAAGACAACAGAAGGCGTGACGGTGTTAGTCATCACTTCTCACATGTTGACAGTGTGCAGCCTAACTCACCAGGTGCACACTCCATGCGGGTTCCAGTGGAAGTTATTTACAGTAAACATTTTCAGGCCACAAGACATTTAGTTAAATCGAGGTTCTTGTGTACAGCAAATCATCTTAAGTAAGTTGTAAAAAATTATTTTTAAGTATTTTTTTACAAACAAAATTCTTAAAAAAAAAAAAAAATGAAGTTTTTAATATAATATAATTACTCATAAGAGAGGGCATCATGCCAGAAGGACGCATGAACCATATGTTGTATATGACTAATACGCCCATGTTGTACGATACCCTCGAATTAATAGTTTTAAATTACTTTATAGTAATTTAAATTTTCTAAAAAATTTTTTTGAAATATTTTTGAAAATAATTCAAGATGTGCAAAATGATGCTATGGATCAGTAATAACCATTTCATTTTATTAACATTTAAAAAAAGAAAAGTTGTTTACTAAATTTTTTGAGTGCCCCCTCCCCCCCGACCATGTCCCTTCCTCTTCTTTCCGCTCAACCCACCATATATTTATCCTGACACTGTGTGTTCCCTGAGGGGCGGTAATTTACGTATATGTTAAGGAAGTGGGCGCCACTCAGCTATTGCCCCGGCCGAATCGGGGAGGCACAAGGTCTCTCAGGGCGTCTAGGGCCCGTGTGTCGCTGCGACCGTTGATCTTCCGCTCCCTGTAAGCCAGGAGCACGCCGTGCACTCTGCAATAGGAAGCTAACTACGACTCGAAATAAATACGAGAGGTCTTACGTTTCCCACTTTTAATCGACCACGTGCTCAGGTTACATTAACCTTACACCACTGACCCTTGGCCGTAACTCTTCCCCAGTGCTCTCTCCTACTCACACTTTGATACAGTAATTACTTAAAAAGGTCTGGAATTGTATAAGAATTGAAGTGACCACGACCCACGTGGTCACGCTACCAAATGCCTCTATGGGCGGCGACATGTTAAGTTAAAATCTACGGATCACAACAAACACACTGCTGATCACGTAGAGACGGTGTGTGCGAGGAAGGTGAAGACTACAAAAGGTTCCGGTTAATTAAATAATAAAACAGCGTGAACGATGATCAATTAGAGACAAAGATGAAGCCTTCCTCGCAGAAACACAACCGGCCGCACTGCACGCTCGAGAACAACTGGGGCGAGAGATGCGCGCGCTGGCCGCACGTGATGCGTGCCGGCAGCACTAGCTTCGCTCATGGCCGCCCTGCAAAATTACATTTACCCTTCTTATTATTAAGTACCATTACACTATGTTTATCATCTATATCAGTCTCATTCTCCGTCTCTGAATTGTTGTTGTTGTTATTTAAATTTAAGTTAACCACGCTAGTCACATGCTGGTTTGTTTACTAAACATCACGTTCCCCCCTTCCCTATCTCATGACATGTGTTCGCAGTTCAGGCTTTGGTCTCGGGCTTAAGGAGGTACAACGTCTATATATATATATATATATATATATATATATATATATATATATATATATATATATATATATATATATATATTTTTTTTTTTTTTTTTTTTTTTT
>PNEQ01004799.1:16209-55567 GCA_003012365.1 Medauroidea extradentata
TGAAGCCTTATGGCAAAAACAATTTGCATCTGATGATGTTTACATTTACTATTTTGGGGCTTCTGTATCCATTTTATAATATCTGAGTCATCCAATTTTTTTTATTTTTACTAAAATATACAAAAAATCTTCAATTGGACTTAATTTTTGTCGCTCAGTAATTTATAAAACTGAGACTACTTTAAAATTTTGCAAAATATAAAATAACAATATTTTATTCAATTGTATACAATAATTTAAGTGTAACATAATTTCTGTATACATAACAAATTTTACTCAATCTCTAAATATGTAATGCAGTGAACATTAGTTTTAGGGCCATCTGTCTGTCATGTGTATCACATACATATTTGACACTTGCTTCACAGTCAGAAATACACATTAAAGCCATACACATTCACGTACAATAAGGTTGTTTATGTTGCAGGGTTGTTTCACCGTGCTATCTCGCAGAGTGGGTCAGTGGTTGCTGTCGACTTCAGTCCATATTACAACCGCACCCTAGAGGCATTCCGGCTAGGTGGAGCCCTTGGATTCAATGGTACCAACGTAACAGACCTAGTCAAGTTCCTAAAGTCTGTCTCTGCTGAAGACATTCTCAAGGGCCACGACATTGTCGCATCCGATGAGGTACACCAACTTGCTCCTCGCATGAATTCTAAAATATTTTAATAAATTGTAATGTTGGCCATACTCAATAATTCCTGACTAACATGAAGTTTTTATAATTTGCAAAAATTGAAATTTATTTTATTTACCAGTCTAGAAGATAAACATCATGGCCAGTTATTTACAAATTTTGAATTTCTTGTTTTTTTTTATTTTTGAAGTACACTAGACAGTTCCTCTCTTCACCTTTGTAAAATTGCTATCTTCGTAAGATCAATAATGGCCTATTTTGCCCCTTCCCTTCATCTTAAAATTTTAAAATTGCATTTTTCTGCAAAGAGCCACTTGTTGTGTCCCGATTTCCATATCTTTTTGCGGTAAATTACTTAATGTAGTAATATACACATAACTTGACATCAGTAGCCAGACATCTTCCGATCAAAAGCATTCTGTTGTATATGCTGTTCACGATAAAGTGAGCACTGTTTAAATTTTTCTTTCAGACATTTTGCTATCGTCTGTACTATTTAGAACCTGAAAACTTCCCTGGAACAAAATACCAGCGTAAATATTCCCCCAGTCTCAAAATGTAACATATTTGACTGAACTACAATAACATTTTCAGATATTAATAGTGTTGGGCAGTGCTCAGTTTAAATTGAACAGACTATACAGTAGATATGACCAACCCTTGTCAAAAAAAAAAAAAAAAAGAGAGAGAGAAAACTGAGCTTTTGAATGTCTTCTCGCTAGCAAATAGCCAGACTTCCATAATGTTTAACAGGACAATAAGGCAAGTAATGGTTGTAATGTAAATTTATGTCAATAGGCAGACGTTTTACGATAAAAAGAACACAGCTGAACAGTAAATATGACCTACCCTTGCCCCCAAAAATAAGAAAACAGAGCTTCCAAGTGTCTTCTCGTGAACAAGTAGCTTGACTTCCGTAGTGTTTAACGGAAAAATAATGCAAGTGGTAGTTGAAACATAAATTTACGTCAATAGGCAGAGTCTGACGAGCAAAAGAACACCGCTCAACAGTAAGTTTTATGAAGAAAACTAAACAGTACTGTATATTAATAAAATTATAGTTTAAACCAATATACAGGTGTCTTCAGAAAAAAAATGCATATCTTCCATTGTCACCAAAACAAATTTTAATGCACTTGTGCACAGGCATGCATTACTAGCCAGCACATTGTCATGCCCATGTAAATTGTTAACTAGAGTAAAGGAAAAAGCGGATGTAGTTATTCATTTGTATTGTTGTAAATACTGTAATTTGGATATTAATTAAAAGTTACATCAAAACTATCCCTTGATATTTGTCACTATGTAAGTTAATTATAAAAAAGTATGAATGATTGGTTGCGAACATAGGTAGAAGTAGCGTACAGGGCAGACAGATAGCACAAGTATACAGACGTTCTCAAGATGGAGGATCGATAGTGACACCGTAGCATATACCAACGTTCAACCAGCCATGAACGCCACTTTTTGATGTTGGTACCAAAATTTGTTGAAAATTACATACATAAGTGGTTGCAAGGAATCACTTTCACAGCCAGTATATTGTGTATAAATACTATAAATTAGGAGTTCTGGAGTTATACAATACATAAACGTTTTTATTTTCAAATTATGATATAGCCATGGTTGAGACAAATGTTTCTACACATGGCTGATAGGTAGTGCGATCATCGTGCTCTCCTGATGTGAAATATACATTTTACGACATAATGACATGCAGTAATGCACTGTTCGAGTAAATTATGCATCAAGTTAATGGTTTAAATATGTATGGTGTTAACCCAGTAAAGGAAAAATAATTTCACGCTATTATTGATGGGGTTTGTGTAAAAACGTAAACGCAACACAAGTGGCATGAGATGAGAGAGATATGACTTGAAGACGTTAAGAAATTGCCTAGAAGAGGGCTGTACTATAGTTACATGAGAGTATGTGCCAGAACGATGCATCTGTAGTGAAGATTGTCTGTAATATAGCCTCCTTTTAGATCCTAATGTGTTGTAGTGGCAGAGGAATTAGGACGGCCAGCTTGTCACAAGCACGCCACCACACAGCTTTTAAACTGTCACTGCCACATTTTTAACAGATTTTCACAGTTTTCGTTTTATTTTTAATATTGTGACTTACCAAGTAATAACTGAAACTCAACAATTCTTATTATAATGCAGTGAATTAGATAATATATTTTTAAATCATTGTCAATGTAATTCTTACAATTTATTTTGTTGTAGAATTTTGTTATTTTTGAGGGTCCTTGAGAGTGTACTCGTAAAGTTGCTACTTTAACTAGATCCAGGGTTTGTAAAATTGGGGGTGTAGTGTTGCAAGACACATTACAGACAGGAGAAATTGAATAACTGAGATTGGTTATGGTAGAGTTAAGGCATGGAGCCAGAGTTTCTTCATGTTTGACAATAATTATTTTTTAAAACATAAACAGGAGCCGATATTGAAAAATCGCTCCATAACTTTGTTATGACTGGTTTCAACTATGTACTCTGATTTTGTCAAGACAGAAGACAGTAAAATAGTAGCTAATTAGTTAATTAACAAAATTTAGTTTTAACTAAAAAATTAGCCAAAATCTTCACACAGTCTGCCTAAAAAAAAACATTTAATAGTAAAACCAATTTGCAACAAAGTTACAAAGCTATTTTACGATATTGGCTCTCGTATGGGTTTCAAAAATAATTCTCTCAAAAGCCGAGAAACTCGGGGCCCATGCCCTTAATGTACAGAGATTATGTTTTTTGGATTGGGTTCTTAATTTTATTTGTAATGATCAACAATACATTTTGAAATTCTAGAAATTTCTTATAATTTTTCATTTGGATTGGTTTGAATAGCATAGATGTTTTAATATCACTTATGGTTGGTTAATTTTCTGTGCAGTATTTATGTTTGCATTGGAATGATCGTTAAATATTTGTGTTTTGTTGGGCACACATAAGATACGCTTTTAGTACATGTGTTGTTTTTTTGTTCTTCATTGACTTTTAAAGTTTTTGTTGGTAGTTGGGTCTGTGTTAGTGACATGAAGATCCCCTATGTTGGCCATCCGAGGACGTGTGTTGGGTTGTTGTTAGAGGAGAGTCTGTGGGAGGCCGAAAATGTGAAGAGAGGGTGGTAACAGCAGTGAAGAGTGTAAATTTCAGACAGACGTGGACAGTATAAGAGGGTACTGGAGGCAATTGACCAAGAAATGTGCTGAGAGAGAAGCATTGGTGAATGACTAGGAGACGAGGTTGCGTGTTCAGATTCTTCCATGATGACCTTTGAAAGTAGAAGGATGTTTGAGAAGCGAGCTCCAGGAATGTGATGGGTAGAGTAGGTTGGAGGACAAGGTCACAATGTACAACATGCTTAATGTAAATAGTCCAGATATTTCTTAATCAATAAATCTAGATTTTTGTCTGTGAAGTATTCATATTTTGGTCAACCCCAGTGAAGCCCTAACCTAAGCAGTTGACAAAATTTTAAGTAGTTTGTTCTCAGTTGCTAAAGTTTTGTTTGGTTCAAAACGTTTATTGTTACAGTAGTTAATGATATGCTGGGAAAAAGTCATAGTGTTTTAACGAGAATTTTGCAGAAATCGCTTATGTAATGTTAATAGATCGAGTTAAAAGTTTTGTAATGTGTTGTAAGATTGAATGCAACAGTAGATTGTAATGTGTTCCACCATTGGCACTTAAACTGCAAAAAATATTGTAAGGCCGTTTAAAGTGACATTGCCATTTTTTAAATTTTTGTAATTCATGTAGTTTATGGTGTAGTTATTTATTTGTGACTGTGATGATGTGAGACTACACTGTCCATTATTCCTGTCTTTGAAAAGACCTTATTTTCTCTATTAGTTTTACTTTTTTTCACTAAACTTTGCGCACAGTGTGCTCAAACAGTTTTGACTTAACTTTATAACATGTTTTGTCATTGCTAAATGCTTCTCATTGGGCCATTTTAACTGAGAAGTGGTGGATAGCCTCTCCACCCTGGTGGTTTTAATTATGATGTTATGACCTTGTCATTTAAGATTTCATTCCACTTATCATTGCATTAATCAGGGCCTAGTAGTTGCGTGAATGCACAGTACGTGGTAGGGGAGTTACAAGTAAAAATGAAGGAATATAAGATGATAGACAGCCGGAAATTTCGAATTCAGTAGAGTTAATTACCTACTTCAGCTTGTGTCACCAGTGGGAAGGAGGAGGGAAGGAAAGAAAGAAAAAAAACACCTTAATATTTTAATAATGTGGAAAAAGTAAATTATACAATAAGATATACTAGCTATATACGCTGGATTATTTGCAGGATGCCGCAAATGATGAGCTCACCTCATTCCCCGTGGTAGATGCCAAGATACAGGAAGGAACTGAAGTATTCCTTACAGACAAACCTGAAAACCTGCTGCGTGCTGGCAAAGCCCACCCAAATCCATACATAATTGGGTTCAACTCCGAAGAAGGATTAATGTCTACTTCAGGTTCAGTAGTAATAATGACATTATTATTAGAATTATTTAATTTTTTTATTTCCTTTATGTGTAGTCATACACATAGCATGCATTATTTAATTTCTTTGATAGGAGAATGGGATTACAATACTTTAATAATAATAAAAAAAGTATCAGCAATAACACTGCATAAAATACAAATACCAATATTTGTGTATAATATACGTCAGAAAGTTGTAATGCACAATTTTCTGTTGTTTTACAGGTGAAAATATGTAAATATTTCGAAGAGAGGGGAGGGGGATATACGCCTCCCTGTGCCCTAGAGGTTTTGTCATCAGTGTGTTTAAAATATTTGATAACAGCCAAACATTTTCACTTGAATTATAGTTTTGGCCTTTCATTAACTGCTACATATGATAATGGTGCAGACATATTTATCATAAACAGAAAGAAGTTACATTATGATATTTCCACGATTACAAGCCACCCCCGATTGTAAGCCGCACCCCCTAGTTTGGCAAGTCATCCAAGAAATTTATATTTTTTTACATAAATTTTTTTCTCAGTTATAATTTATAAGTCACATCATAACATTTCCTTCAGAACTACTGCATAAATCACAAACGCCGACGTCAGTAAAACAATCTTTTGTGCTGCTTGTGTGTGCCCTCGCGTCCTTGGTGCTGTGAAGCGGGAAAGGTCTGTCTAGTGGCTGACTGAGCCGTACGTTTATCGATCTGTCTCACCTCGCCACCCCCTTTTGTCTATGCTCTCCACACTACCTGCTCCTCTCCGCCAGCCGCCCACCCTCTCCAACCACGCCACATTATCAAGCAGCTGAGGATGTGAGCCAGAGCAGACACAAGCGGCTGACAGGCTTCATGGTCACGCGCTGTTGCCAGGTCTACCCACGCTGCGTAGTTGCAAGTGACATCAGTTGCTTTGTCTCGCTCCAGCAGTAGTGGTCACGTTTCCCAGTCAACGATATACTTGGAAACATTACCTTTACACTGTTAATTAGGTACGCAGTGTTTTTAGTTTGTAAATATGGGAAGACGGTCTAGTTACACAGCTGGATTTAAGCTTCGTGTCATTGTGTTCGCAGAACAAAACAGCAACAGAGCGGCGGCGCGAGAGTTTGAATTAGATGAAAAAATGGTATGGTGTTGGCGTAAACAAAAAGATGTATTGAAAAATACTAATTATTCTAGGAGAGGTTTCAAGGGGCCTAAAGGGGGGAAGTTTACCGAAGTAGAAAAAGATGTGCTGACTTACGTCCAGAAATTGCATAACAATGGCTGCAGTGTTACATATGATATGATCCAGATGAAAGCACGCAAAGTTGCGCGCAATCACGACATTCCAAGGGCAACCTTCAAAGGTACTCGCGGGTGGGTTTCAGAGTTCATGCGGTGCAACAATCTATCTGTTCAAAGGCGGACAACAATTTGTCAAAAACTTCCGACAGACTACGCGGAGAAAGTTCTCAACTTCCAGCGCTACGTGTTGCACGTGCGCCAAGAGACTCCGTATCTGCTATCACAAATAGGCAACACAGATCAGACTCCCGTGTATTTTGACATGCCCTGCGGCAGCACTATCACACAGAAAGGAGAGCGAAGTGTGCCACTGAAAAGCACTGGCAATGAAAAATTACGTTCCACTGTAATGCTACCAGTTACAGCAAACGGAAGAAAGTTGCCACCTTACATCATCTTTAAGGGGAAAAATATGGCGAAAGGTGTAAAGTTCCTATGAGGTATACACGTACGGATGCAGCCGAAGGGCTGGATGGACACGCAGCTTATGCTAGACTGGGCGAAAACTGTCTGGGGTAGACGACCTGGTGCTCTACTCAAACAGCCTGCTTTACTGGTATTGGACAGCTTTAGGGGACATCTCGTCGAGGAGGTGAAACAACACCTTCAAGAAGAGAAAACCCTACTGGCAGTTATTCCAGTTGGATTAACGTCAGTACTTCAACTGTTGGACGTATGCATTAACAAGTCATTCAAGGGCCATATTCGTCGTTTTTACAATGAGTGGTTGGCCAGTGACAGTCACGACCTGACGCCCACTGGCAAGTTGAAGCGCCCGTCCTTGGAACTTTTGTGCACATGGATACTGCGCAGCTGGGAGCTGATACCAAATGAACTGGTTGCCAAAGGTTTAAAAATGAACAGCATTTCGAACACTCTAGATGGATCGGAAGATGATGTGCTCTGGCAACAGGAGGCAGAAGATGACGAGAACGAGGCAGATCGTGAAGACACGTCTAGTTGTAGCGAGAGTTCCGACACAGAAGAAAGTGATTGATGCTGTGAACATGTGTTCTTATATTTGTTTGATATTTATATAATTTGGAATGCTTTTGAATTTTTAGTGTTTTAGTGATTACAGCATTTCCAGTATTTGTTTATACTGTCGCAGTTCAATAATGTCCTACATCAAATTTTGATTAGTTATGCAAAGGTAAGTCAAGTACATCAAAACATTTTACCACATTTTTTGTTCATAAATTGATCTTGTGTTAGATGTTTATCTGTGATAAACAGCTTTTACCATCAATCCAAATGTGTAAACAGTTACGCACATAAATTGTTTTGTTTTGGGTATGGTGTCTAACATGGCGGCGGACTTCTAGTAGCGCCGAAAAATACGTGAAACTTATTATTTGTACTATTTATGCAGAGCAAATCAACTGCTCACCATACGTGTGTAACTTTAATGCTTTTTTATTGGTTATCATGATATTTACTTCATTTATTAACCACAAATGAGCAATCTTCGCATGCAGGCCGCATCCCCAATTCTTAGGTCTAAAAATTGGTAAAAAATGTGCGGCTTACAATCGTGGAAATACGGTATGTGTAGGTAGTCTAAAGGAACATTATGATAATGTGAATGCCTAAAAGTTTGAGATATATGAAATTTTAACAAATTTTACAACATTTTAACCAATTTTACAAATGTGGTGACTTAGAACAAACCACCCAGTTGGAACTAGTATCTCAAATACAGTATTGACAATAAGATGCTGCATTTGAAACAAACAATAGTTGAACACTTCGCTTAATGTTTTACATTAGTGTCTCGTTATAGTGAAATGTCACGGTTCTGGGTTCAAACTTTGCTATAGCTGCGTCTTCGCTATAGTCAAATTTGGCCGATTCTGACCTCTAAACGCAAAAATTGCATTAAAACTGTCTTTAATATTATTTAATTACAAAATAGTACGTTATTCTAAGGAAATATAGGTTTATTTTAACAGGTAAGTATGCGTTGGTTTCAATGATACCCAACAAGTATGGGTGTAACTATTCGCTAAGTCAAAACGGGCCAAAAACTCCACCGCGTCATGTAAGTATGTTTATCTATTGCTGGACCACCTCAATGGTGTCTCGCCCGTGCTGGCGCATGGCAAGAGTGCAAGCACCGGCAGAGTCAACATGATTACACTGCCGGCCGCTGCAGACCAATGTAATCAGTTAGACGAGTGTAGCAATTTATTTATTTATTTTAGCATGCATGCTCAGATGATAATTCGGTGTGCCCTTTCACACCGTCGCAAGCATAGAATAATTTACGAGCTTGGACGTTGGGTAGGTATTGCTAATGTTATTTGCCAGAAAAAATAAGTGACGCCAACATTGGTAGTTGCTTTATTTTCGCGCACTAGTCTTGAACTGTGTTTAGCGGCGGCACAAAGTTAAGTTCGATGCCAATTAGTAATAACAGAGATGGGCGCACGTGTACACATTGACTTTGAGTAAGGTTACAAGTTTGTAATTTTATTCCGGCAGTGTGCCGACAGAAAACGTGTCTGACCTACGTGAGTGCTACCAAATCTAAACAGACAGCAATGCTAAAGCTAGACATGATCGTTTTCACACACGGCCCACCATCCGTGATTTTTTTTTTTTTTTAACTTTTTATTTTTCTTTGTTCCCCTTCAGCTGTCCAAACAGACTCGTTCCAAGACAAAAAAAAAATGGTTGCTTACTTATGTTCCCATGCACTTTCTGACTGTGTGTACGATACTTTAACAATGCAACGGCCAGCCCGCAAGGATTTATTGATACTTTCTCAAGTTTAGGGGACGTTTAGTGTGTTAAATTATAATTTATAATTAGTGTACAGTAAATGTTGAAATTGCTACTAAACTAAAAGATAAAAACACGTACGGCCGACTGTGTGAGCATGAAGGTGAATCAGAACAGCAAATGCACCATAGATAAAAAGGGTTGGAGATGCACTGACACAGGATGCGTCCTCTCCTCCGCCGTCCTTGCTGCTTATCTCAAGAAGCTCAAGGTCTACGGAGTAATAAGCTGTAGCAAGCTAAGCAGAGATAAGCACGAGTAGTTGTGTGGGTGCGTGTGTGTGAGGAAGACAGCGCTATCGTATCTCCCGGCATTTCTTCTGTATACCTGGGTGCATGCGCGCGTGTGTGTGTGTGAGAGAGAGAGAGAGTGAGAGACACTCCAGTATAGCACAGCAGACGGCGATTATTCTTAGTGAAGAATCAGTATATGTCCAGCGTTATTCCGCCAGAACACGCAGTTCTTGTTCCAAATAGCAGTGTCGTCATCTGAGCGGCACGAGGAGTGGAGGTAATCTGCTAACAAATACCTAACTTCACAAGGTCACATACGTCGCCACAAGCCTACTTCACATGGTCGCGAATCTCGCTGCAAGCCTGTTTCACGCGACTCACAATACATGTTTCTACTCATAAAATTCACATTTTTCATGGAATTTTTTTGCGATTTTTTGACGGTTCTTTAAAAAGACTTCGCTATATCCGTGTTTTCGCTATTTCCGTGTTCACTATTATGGGATTCTACTGTATATAAATGTTACTAAAAAGAGTATTGTTTTTTAATACTGTATGTTATTCATACATATATAGTGAAAATAATATTGAGTTTTATTACATCTACGGGATAATTTGTATGGTCTATATAGTATGTAAAGTTACACATATAGGACTAGAAAGAGATTTCTTACAGATAGTATTTCAAATACAATACGAACAGAAATTTAATAGAAAAAATGTACATACATACACACACTGGCATGAACACATGCACATGCACACACACTTATAGACATAACCACATACATATATAGGTACAGAAGTTACAGTACATAATTTAAAAAAAATAGTTTTATGTATAAATATGTGTGTATGTACACAAACTCTCCTCTCCAAAGTAGGCTGGGATGGCAGGATGTTTTATACAATTTTATTTTCTATATTTAACTGTAAGTAAATGTTAATTAAATGTTATGTGGCTATTTATTATTGTGAATTTATGGAAATTTCCATTCCAATGTCACTCGCTGATTGTGCGTGTCTGCAGTGAACCCCTCAATAACTAGAAGTAAAAGGGGGAGGAAGCTGTCCGAGTTAAAGAGTTGTCAGTGTTATCAATGGGTGCCTGGAGAGGATGGGTAACCAGTCATTAATCACAGGAAATGTGAAGAATGTGGTACACTATCATTTCTACAAGTGAGGTAGCAATATATATGGCTATGTATGTAATTATTGTATAAAGTTACGGGAGTAGGATAGTGGGGAAATTATCACTGTAACGTGGAGGTCTATAATAGAACGTCAAGCAACTGGGGCAAACAAATTATTTTTTATGCTACTCTTGCTGGTCCTTGTTTGTTATGTCTGTGCTAGAAGATGGTACCATGGCTCTCTTCTACCACATGAAAGTTCTCTCCCCTTCTGCAATAATATATGGCTGGGATTCAAATGATAAAGCCCTGGTTCCAAAGGCTTAGGAGTAGCAAAGGTTTGGATGCCCTAGCTGGATGACCAATACTGGAATAATCTTGAGTATACCTCCAGTAGTTGTTTGACTAAGTTTTTAGTCATGATAGTTTTGTAGTTTTTTTACATGGCAGATCGTAAATCCTAATTAAGTTGATTATGTGCGATTCCACTCAGAAGAGACTGTGAGATTTTATTTGTTTACTTAAATGCTAGGCTCAATCTTAACACCCATACACACTCGTAAAAAATGTAAATTATAATGTGAAGGATTTGATTCCAGGCAGGGTCGTCCCCCAATTTTTGCGTGAGGGAATTATGCTGGATGGTGCTGCTGGTTGACGGATTTTCTCAGAGATCTCTCATTTCCCCCGCCCCTTCGTTTCCGCACTGCTCCGTACTCACATCATGTTACCCCTCACCAGCGCTAAAGACCTAGGTGTTAAAAGCAGACTAAAATCTCTTCAGTTCGTTAATTTTTGTCTGCTGCTAGATTTTCTGTGATGTCTTTTGTAAATTATTTTTTTCCCTAATAAATTATAGTCGTTGGTAGAATTTTCCAGTGTTAACAATTATTTTCAACCATAATACAGTAGTTCCCTGACCCCCAGTTTAAAGTTTTAATTTTTTGGTGTTAACTTATGCAATACCTTTTCTTTCAGGTTTGTTTTAACTCCAGGAAACGTAAAATTTGTTTCAGAGTTTTTTGCTTTCAGCAAAATTGTTGTTAATATGTTTGCTGTGTTTGTATTTCAGGTTTCACACAAGAAACGCTGGACAGTTACAATAATTATTCTGAACTACTTGTGCCAAAAGCTCTGAACCTTAGAAAGGGATCGACAGAATCCATTGAACTTGGGGCAAAAATAAAAAGGTTTTACTTTGGAAACAAAAGTATCAGTTTTGACACATTTGCAGAGCTAACCAATGTGAGTACGGACATTTTACAGAGAGATTTTGGATGGAGTGCTATGTTATCAGTTCTGTAAACCTTGTTGTAACACAGAAGCAGATGTCAATGTTTAATAGTACTACCATTTTTATTAAGCATTATGCTTTAATTCCTTGCCTGAAACCATACTGTACAACATTATATTTGTACAGTTAGTTTCAGCCCTAACTAACCCGGCAAAGTCAAAACTTTTTTGGCAGAAACCTTCACAGGCGCATAAACACAACAACTTACTGCAGTTACAATGTAATCAGATGAATGGTCTAAGAATGTGTATGGTAAAGATTGCGATAGGTGGTACGGTATAAAAGTTAAGAATGTTAAAATATTATGAAATTAGCTGTGGGATGTGATGAATGATTGGTTTACCATTTTAACTTTCAAAGAAACCCAGTTATTTGAAACAAGACATTTGAAAAATAACACACCATAAAATTGAGTAAATAAAGGTATTGGGGTGAACAGAAAGAAAAATTTAGAACAAAGGTTTTCAATGTGAAACATATCAAATAATTGAGGTTTTATATTGGCAAGTTAGTGTTTCATAAAAAACAAGTTTCATCAAAAGAACTGTAATTTAGGGAAACCAAGAAAACAAGGAACATATTTCTAATTTTGTCCTAATAATCCCATTTTCCCACATGGAAAAAAAAATCTTTGAGTAACATAGAAAATTCACATAGTAAATGAGTTTCAATTATTATGTATACAGTGGAACCTCTATCTATTGAAACCCAAGTATTGAATGTCCGCATCTATGGAACTGTTTCTGTGGTCCCATTTTTTATTTGTCTGCATTTCAAGTCCACATCCATTGAATGTCTGCATCTATTGAAATTTTTTGTCAGCCCCTGAGAAACTATGGATAGAGGTTCCACTGTATATATATATATATATATATATTTTTTTTTATGTGTGGCTTTAATTAATGGAAAATTTATGGTTATACCATTTTTTGTTTTGTGAAATTGAGTAAAAATATTTGTATAGTAAAATACCACTAAGTGTGTTGGTTTTTCTCGAAGCTAGTTAATGAGCACCCAGGAACATAGTCAAAAAACATTTGAAATAGTTTTTTTTTTTTCTTCAAATAATATGTTACCAGGGTGCTACTCCAAGGATTATGTACATGGAGGCCCGGTCAGACTCCTTAGGGTGTGATGTCGCCCGTGTGGCTCTAACCTTGATGGTGACACAGGCGGTCGGAAACAGTTTTAATTTCTGGAAAATTGATTTGTGTGAGCTCCTAAGAGCAGCCCATATGCCTACTGACTGCGATCAGTGAACTTGAAAATGTTTTTGACCGTCTCATCTGGCCTTGAACTAGTCTCCCACACACCGAGTCCTGGGATGCCTTGTTCATTGTCCTCCCAGGCTTGCCACTTTCGCTTTACTTCGGACGACTTGTCCCATCTAGTGCAACATTAAATGTTCAGAAGGAAAGTGTTACACAAATTAATTAGTAACTTATATAAATTAAGTTATCCAATACTAAAACAATAAGATTACCTTTTAAGCAATGATAATGAAACCCTTTTGTCCTAAACAAAATCTTTTAAATTATAAAGTTGCTGCTGCAAGTGGCTGTACTCAGTGGCAGCTTATGGACCTACATAGCAAACACAAGCGCACACTTAACCTAAAAGCAATTAATTCTGGGTGAAAAAGAACACAATTAACTTGAGGCATAAGTTAAGACTAAACTAATTACATTTCAGTTTAAAAATACAGTTATAGCTCAGCAAGTGGAAAGATATGTTGCATAAAGGTTGCATGTCACTTGACCTTGGTGCACTACGTAACTACAGATGTGAGGATCAGGCTTAAGAATGTTAGAGTGAAGCCCTGAGTGACATCAAATAGAAATGCATGACGGGTCGGTACAGCAAAGCTTAAATTTTCTTGAAACTATCTATGTCTGATTATCAATATTGATAGTGTACTTAATTGATAATATTACTGTTCACAGCTCATATCCGATGTTTTCATGATATACAACGTCTATAGAAGTGCTGTGCTTCATGCTAATTATGGATCGTCGCCCGTTTACTTGTATGAGTTCACTTACTATGGCACATTTTCAAAGAATAGCACTATTAAAGGTAAGTTTATTTATGTACCCTAACCGTATTTACTTTCTGCTAAGTAATAAGTAGTATGAAGTTGAAGGTCCT
Organism: Medauroidea extradentata; assembly: GCA_003012365.1. Taxonomy (NCBI): domain Eukaryota; kingdom Metazoa; phylum Arthropoda; class Insecta; order Phasmatodea; family Phasmatidae; genus Medauroidea; species Medauroidea extradentata. The sequence continues at coordinate 30,214 of PNEQ01004799.1, forward strand.
ACAAATTTGCCTGTGCAATAGTGGTTTTAGGTATTGACAATTTATGATTATAAGTCAATTAATTTATTTTTAACTGTTCTGTGTAATTCATAACTTCACAGCATTTGTCCATAAGATTCAACAAAAAATTAATTTTTACATCACTTTCCCACTGAGGGAGTTACACAGATAATAGCACTATTTATGCGCTACATACTTGCCTTCATTGCAAAAGTCAGAAGAGCAGGAGTAGGATGCTATAGACAGTTGCTGACAGATCAGATGCCTAGAATCCAACCTTGCTTTCCTTGCATTTACAAAAAGTCATTCGGTTAACCCGGTTAGAGTGCCTAGTTTGATAAGTGACCCAACTGAAGTTTAACGCACATTCAAAAAGTTCATCAAGTTAACGGTCAACTTACCCTATCAATTCTGAGCTTACCCTGCTCGAGACCCGCATATCCGAAATAGTGTGAAGGTATAGTAAAAAAATAAAACATTGTTGGAGTATAAACCACACATACAGCAGCATTAAGAATATCAAAGTAAGAAACATGACACAATATTACGTGTATGTTAAGAACAATAGCATGGTAGTTATAGCTTTATTATATTTTAGGTTGTTTTGAATTCCTGCCATGTTCAAATCCTACATTGTTTTTATTTGTTTGGTAACAACCTGGCTAGCCCCAGGTGATCAAGTAAAATTTGGTCACCCAACTGAGTTTACCAAGTTAAGTTTGCCAGGTTACTGTTTGTAAATGCCTTATTAGTTTGACAGTGGCACATATGACATGACCATTCACAATTAATCCTAATAAATAACCAACTTTTGCTAATCCTAGTTGAAGAAGCAAAGTACGATCTGGCCATAATCAGTAATATGACTACGTATGTTCATTTGATGCATACATATTTTATTGTTGTATGGTTAAGGCCGTTCTACAATGACAATGAAGTCACAGATGCAGAATGATTTAAACATAAGAAAATCATGTATTTACTTCCATATGCTAATTTTCGAGCTGTAAAAACGTAACCAGGGCTAGCTCCCTAGAAAAAAAATTGAAGTGTCCCCCACGTGTTTTTTCCTTTTTGTTTTTTCAGAAAACCTCACTTGGTTACCCTTGATTATGTTTTGTTACCAATGATAGTTGAAAATACTCCAGAACTTTTTGAATTATCATCTGTATACTTTCCACACATTTAAAACAAAACACCTTAGTAAAATAACATAAATAATTACTTAAAATAAGTAATCTTAGATCTAGACAGTTACAAATTCATACTTTTAATCTATTTTCTATGGTAAAATTGTGACGTAGAGTGTGAGATTGACTATCAACTGTCATACTGCTAAATATTGAAGAGGATGAGGAGAAACAAAATAAAAAGGGTTTGTAACAGACCTCTATCAACAGTTAAACACAAATGTAAAATTATATACCTGAGATGCAATTGTGGAAGAGAATAGCCATAATAAATGAGTATGAGGTTTAGGTGATTTTTTAACAACGCTGCCTTCAAGTGCACAGTAAGACAGTATGGTGGAGTGCAAGAGTGGTTGGGGGAGATGGGAGAGCCACAACAAAACCAGTGGCAAACTGCGACTTAGGACACATTTCCTACATGTGAAAATCTGCATAAACTTTACAGAGAATAAACCTTGTGGATCATCCTGGTAGTAAGCTAGTGGCCGGACCACTATACCACTGTAGTTCCAACATTTACTAAAATAATATAAATATTGCTCTGCTGCAAGTTCAGGTACTAATTTTTTTTAATTTGCAGGTCCAGCTCATGGCGAAGATCTGAATTATTTGTTCATGTTGAATAACAACACTCCATACAACCCAAGTAGTGACGATTTAAAGGTCATACATCACTTCATGAACATATGGGTTGGTTTCGCTCATACTGGGTAAGTAATCACTGGATACAGTGAAACCTCTGTAATGCAAACTCTAAGGGGCCTAAAAATGTTGCAGTTTGTAATGTGAGGTTTGTAGACTATTATCACTTGTTTGCAAGAATTTTTAAAAATATCCAAAAAAATTTCAGGTTGTTTAGCCCTAAAATACAAACAAAATTTTTATAACCTGCAAAATTTTGTTTTATGTATATGTTGGGTTGATCAAGGGGGGCCAATACCATAATATATAGTTACGTCAACAGGAATGGATATATCCTACACATAAATTTGTAGCTACTGGAATATTTCGACACATGAAAACACTTTGACTATGAAACTTATCAAACTGAAAATAGTTTGCTACACATTTTATTAAAAAACCAAAATAAAAACATTGTGGAACATCTGTTAGAGGGAGCTCAGGCCCCACCCTGCCCTCCCTTATGGGTGCCCTTGGAATTGATATTTAATTGTTTTACATATTAAGGAAACTTATTAGCATTAAAAATTTTTATTTGTCATTTCTTATTACACCAAAGCCAAAAAACCACTTTGTATTAATGAGAACTTTTTCTTATTGAGGAGGTTTGTATTATCAATGTCTACTTACCAGCATCTGCAAAGAGTATTTACCAAAGAGCATGTTAACCTAAAGGAAAGAGAGGGAACTCAATGCTATGAGATGGTTACCACATTCACCATTTTTATTCACTAGTGCGCCTGTGTAGCGAACGGCAATAATGAGAAATATTATCATAGGAACGTGCATACTTAGTTTTCATACACATTGATGAGAATACCGAACATACCTTTAGGTTTACATTCTCTTTGGCTCTATGACTTTGGTTTACATTGACGAGTTATTTGTGTCTTAACCATAGAGGTAATATATAGTAGAGGGAACATGACGTCACAAATGTGTGTCCAACATGGTCTCGAGAGTTTGGTGCTGTTTATTTATGTTTTCTTGGCGTAAAATTGCAGTCGTGGTGTTTGAAACTCATGGCGTACCTTCCAGAATATATATTTAGTCATGTGGTGTCACCAAGATCTCGGCTCAAAACCTTATAGTACGTATGTATCTAATATTTACTTTTCACAAAAACAGCTGTGTTAAGGAAAACAGTTACGTGGCAAACATTGTTTACATTTGTTGTTCTGAGATTTCTACGCAATTATACCGTTAGATAATATGATAGTATGCTCTCCTTAGTGCATATATTCATAAGGTACCAAAATAACCAACATAGTTGTGATTACTTAGTACTTAATTATTATCTTGGCTCTCAATGTTATTGCAAATCTCTCACGCATATTTCACTAAAGTCACGTGACACATGTTGAACACACAATTTCATAGGCAGCTGTATAGAGGATACTCCCTCTACCCTATACTATTTACTCTAAGGTCTTAACCAACTCCCTCTTTGCAATACCTTCTTTGTCTACGATCTTAACCTTACGGTAATAATCAATGCCGCAAGTGTGTGAAACAATGAGTAAAACATTGACTTATATATGTAAAGTACAAGACTGATATTGTTTGATGTAGATTACATATTAAGTTAATGTCTCTGCTTATTCATTCTTGGTGACCGACTAAAATTTAACTCATTATGCTGGAATAATTTATACTAGTTCTTAGGAAAGACTTACCTACTTTATGCAGAAAAAAAATTAACATAAGATGTTTAGTCCACTACAGCAATAAATTTTGTCACATAAACACGAAGATAGCTTAGAAGTGTCAAAATTTAATTCACAGAAACGTAACAGAGTAATGCATATTATGATTACTAAGTCTTTGCATTGGTAATGCGTTTACAAATAACATTTCTTGCATAAATACAATGGTATATATTTCACAACGAAGTACATTTCAATATGGATCCACCAGCCACTAAACTAGATTGTTCAGCTGGTGTTTTGCCTTGTGAGAAGCGGAAAAACCTGTGCTGTATTGGCAGGAAATGACATCCTTTCGAAGAACATTTCTTTTTCCTTAAGTATGGAGCTGACATTTTCAAAGTCCCAATTCAAAGATTTCACAATTCAAATCCTTAAAGAAAAATTATTACTGCGGACATGCATTGACTTCTCTCTGAACTACAGAAAATTATGAGTTACTGATGCACAATTGTAGACTCAAACCAACCTAGCGACACAAATACCTGTGGGCATGAGTACAAGTTCTATCACACCATGTTGAAGGCAAGGGACAAAATAATTATTTAAATGCAAATCTATGTGAAATAATGTTGTACCATTTTTATTGAATTTAATAGAATTCATGTGATGCTAAAATTATTAAAATATAATAGTAATAATAATAATTACAGACCTGAAAAATTCGCGTTTTCATTAGGGCACAGGTTATAATTCAAAGTACTTTAAGTTTGCCACACTTCTGCTACTGGCGCTTGACTAATTAGACACCTCATCTTGGGCTCTGAGCAAATAATAAAGAATTAACTAATTGCATGCCCATTCATATGGTACCACTGTGTCAGATATAAGCCTATGAGATGCTGATATCTATTTGAGTACACACATATCCTTGGAATATAGCCTAGAGGTCAGTGAACCCGCAAATTTTTCCTGTCTCTAATAATAATAAACAATAATAATAACAATAACAACAATGATGAAGATAACAACAACAATAACCAAAATTGCTACCCACCATCCAATACACTCCACCAACTGTATTAACCATCAGCCCTCCATCCACCAAACTACTGTCATCCAACACCACCTACCATTATCCATAACCCTCTACCAACAAACCACCACTCAACACCACTAATCATTATCCATCACCCTCCACCAAACCACATCCCAACAACCTCCATCAACCAACAACTACCATCAACCAAAAAACACCCAAAACTCACCATCATATTTTTATTGATTATATATTATAGTTTAAAGAAAAATTGAAGTGTTTTCTTGAACCATTGTCTAACATGCTGCTTACATCTACGCCACTACTGCCAGTTAGCAAAAAACATGTCTGAGTACACTCACTAGATTGACTGGCCCATCACTTCAGTAGAAGTTAATTTTGACTGTAAACAAAACAAGCTGAATGTTAAAATTTTTATGTACGAGCAGTCACTGAATAGGTAATATAGACTGTGACTTTGTTTTTGTTTAGAAACCCGAGTATACATGAGTCTGTAAAGTGGACTCCAGTAACAAAGACAAACCACACCTACCTGCAGATAGATGTGGAACTGAGTCTACACCAGGACCCGCTGAAGGAGCGCATGGCATTCTGGGATGAAGTGTACAACACCTACAGGAAGTGAACACTAAATAAAATGTAATTGTACTTTTTGATAAAGAAAGTTACATAAATGCACACAGAAATAATAATTTTTTTAAAGTGTTTTGCATTGATACTTGAACAAACTGCATACAATATCTTGGATTACTATATGATCAACAACACAATTTCTGAACAGGATATTGTATGGTAAAACCCACGTTTATGAGGACTTGTACCTGAGAATGACCTCACAAAATTACTGACGTTGCTTAAGGGCGCAGTCTACCGTAATTTTCATCATCATTATTTTATTTTGTATTTGTACCAGATTTTTTTTTCTTGTTTTAGACACAAAATGTGACTAAATTTAGCTCTTATGAAATATTTTTATCTCTCATAGTTTTCACGTAATGGCTTGTTAAAGTCATATTTTGCACGTTTCCGTTTTAATGACTGCACTAAAACCAACTGATATACCAAACTGAATAAAATCACAGTGGATAAAGACATTGCAAGCTACAATGACATGCTCATAAAATTAAAAAATAAACATTATTTGTATTTTAAAAAAAGTTATTGAGCTTTTTAAATTTTTATTTTCAGTTTCAGCAAATTGCTCTTTGGAAAAGTGTCCATTTTGAGGGTTAAGAGAGCACGAGCGGTCCAAGTGCCCTGCTAGAAATGCTCGGTATTTTGGTTATAACAAGCAGGGCCACTGGGCAGCAGTCTGTAGAGCAGAAAGAAATCAGGAGAAGGTTAGGGTCTATAATGTTATGGAAGAAAAGGACTCAAAGCCAGAGGACTGCGAGTTCTGTCTGGGTAGTTTGTGTCTCAACACGATGACAAGTGAACAGCTACGGTTTATGTAGACAAATTCAAATCTAACGTGATACTCCTCGTTGATACAGCTGCAGATATTACATGCATTCCACCTGATGTAGTACACCCACAACTGATATCGCAGTCGACACAATGTAACAAAACCGTTTTAGGACCAGACGGTCGTACCTTGCCAGTGTTAGGCTATCTGGAGCTTTAACTTCTTGCTTAAAGGTAAAACATGTACAGTGGATGTTTATGTGATAAAGGGTCTCACAACACCCATATTAGGATGTTGGTGTTTGCGAAGCTTGGGGATGGTTCTCTTTAAAGGAAATCAGTGCACTTTATTGCTTGTAGATGGTCCAGAAGCTCAGAATGGAGCTGAAGTCACTAAGGTTATAGTTAAAGTTTCCAGGTTTAACTAAGGAGTTGGGGAAAAATGAAAGGGCAGGTAAAAAGTTGTTCTAAAAGACGACCCAATACCAAACGTGCAGTTTGTGCCTATAGTTGTTGCAATACCCTTATTGGGCCGCAAGCTCAAAACAGAATTGAACAAGTTTAATCTGTTGGACTTCATTCAGCAAGTAATCGAGCCAACATAATGGGTAGCAACTATCATAGTTGTCCTTAAAGGCGAGTAAGTATATATTTGTGGCGACTACTCTACACTGAATGAACATATCAGATGCCTACATTTTCCAATTACCAATATTGAAACCAAACTTGCTCAGCTGAAGGTTGCTAAATATTTATTGATGATAGATGTTAACTCAGGTTTTTACCAAATGGAATTTGATCATGATAGCCAGTTTCTCATTACATTTACTACACCATTTGGACGATATTTGATTAAAAGGTTGCCATTCAGGAATGCATGTGCACCGGAATAATTTTTCCACAGGATCTCGCTGGTTTTAGAGGACATCTCTAGTGTAGTGTTTCATGTTGACGACATACTGATTTTTTGCCCCCACCATGACAGAGCATGCGTGGTGGCACGGATGAGCCGGCGTGCTAGGTTCCCACAAGTTGCTGCCCACGTGTTCTGTTACAATGTCCCAAAAAATAAAAAAAAAGTAAACTGATCAGTTCTCGTAGATGCTCCGGCCTCAGCGGTGAGCTACTCTTATCTCAGGGTTTTCTGGTATCGAAGGGTAGACACATGCAGAACGGTAGTTAAACACGTGGTTCAATCAACAGCCCATATTTATTACCTTTTTCCACAAAAAAAACTCATGCAACCGCACTTACATATGCAATACAATCTTCTTGTACCTAAACATCAAATTAAATAGAAAGATAACTGAACCAAAATGAAACCAAACTCAAAAGAAAAATAGCACGTGCTGAACTAAATCATAACCGATAGTGGGCCGACCACGCGGTTGACACTGCCGTAAGCTTACATCAAAATAATGAAAATGAGTTAATAATGAAAATCTCTAGCAAGTCTTTTGACCGCCTTTCATCGTGGCCCCATGGCTTTCGTTCGCGCCCCTCGGCTTACCACGTGTTAAAACTCGCGCAACACGACACATGTCCGGCTTCCTCGACAGTCAAGAACAAAGTGACCAGCTACGGTAACCGCAATGGCGCCCCAAGATACCATGGTGGCCTACCTTCTGGTTAAATGTTCTGTAACATTCTAGTAAGATAAAATAACCGGTCTGGACACAAAATAAACCAACTAAAATTACCAAAAATTGGCAAAATTCTGCTAAGGATAAAGACGTATTTTACTATTTTATTGAATAATTATTACAATATCAAAAATATTAAATAAAGTCTTGGCATCGGACATTGCTGGCCGTACACCCTGCAGTACCCTCTGTGAAGCCCTATCGGTGTCGCCTCCGCGGCACCATGGCCGGGCTGGCCGAACTCATCTACACATCTTTAAAATAAACACCAAAAACTTTCCAACTGCAATAACTTTTAAAGGATCAATTTTTCGTAAAATTTTTAAGAGTCCAAAGTTGCTTGAAATTTTATGCCATTTCAGGAAAGTCCACACAAGACATATTTTAAATTCACGTGCAGTCGTGCAAACAGAACTCTGAATAATTCCAACTCCAGTTTTGAGAACACATTATTTAACATTAAAATATTACAATGAGAAAACTTATCACTAGCAATTGCATCCAGACATGGTTTTCTGTTATTGTACTGTTTCACCAGGCCCAATAGCGGCTTTACATTTAGATAGTGGGTTTTATAGGTGGTATCCTATTAAGCAAAATTATATTTAAATTATTTAACCAAATTACTTTCTTAGAAGATTATTAGGCTTAAAACAACAAACATGGAACTCTCATTGAAACAAATACTAATGACTTACAATTGTATAAACACTAGTGGTTTAATCATCTACAGGCAATGGCTTAAAGTAGGGTGGCCGGCCAACACTCTGGGGCTTTTGAGAATAATAAAGGTATGACCATTGCCCTACACCTAACTGACGCTAGGCTGACCAGCTCTTGGTTCTGAAGTGTCAGTAACACTGGCTAGCATTATTTATGCAAACAATTAAACATTAACAGGGACTCTAAGCAAAACCCTAGAAACACAACTGACTTATCGAAAAAGTATAACCCAAGCGCAGACTGGTCGCTTTGCACATGACATAATACTTTGATTAGTATTGAGTAAATTTGAGGAAGAAGGCATCACACTTAATGAAAGCAAAAGTAAGTTCGGGGTGACCAAGACGAAATATTTTGGCTTTTTTTCTGAGCTCTGAAGGCATTGGGATAGAAGCAGAGAGAGTAGAAGACATTACAAAACTTTCCTCAACCTACAGATAAAATGGAACTTCAGCATTTCCTGGATTTAGTAAATTTTTCATCACAATTCATTCCAGGCAAATCTTAAATTATAGGCCCTTTGTTTGCACAATTAAGAAATAAGTTTGTGTGGACCGAGGTGCAAAGTTCAGCTTCCGAGAACCTTAAAACCATGTTGTCTGAAGCACCTGTTCTTTCTTTTTTTACCCGAGTCAGCCAGTAATGTTAAGCGCTGATGCAAGTTCCTTTGGTTTGGGATGTTTTTTTATGCAGCAGTCAGGATGGGACAGGAGGGTGATGACGTACGGTTCCTATACTTTGGCTTGGGGTGAGAAAGGTTCCAGCAATAGTTAACTGGCGTACCAGTCAACTTAGAAACAGGCCATAAGCCACTACTGCAGATGTTGCACACAAAACCCCTGGATGAACTATTACCTCGTTTACAGGTGTTTAGAATACGATTAATGAGGCATGACTATTCTTTCCAGTACTTGCTGGGGAAAGAATTAGTAGTTGTAGATTCCCTGTCTTGTAATCCAGGAACTGCAGGGGCTAGGAAACAACAGGAGAAATTAACCCAGGAAGTGGAGGCATTAGGTGATTGCTACTTATCCAGTCACTGATCAGTTTCTTACGTACTGTGACACGTCTGCTGCATCACAATCAGGAGATGACTGCTGGTGTAGTAGTGTTTGATATGAACTGCCTAGATACTCAACAGAGAAATTACGTAATTTTTGTTAAGTCATCATCAAGACGTCTGTGAATTGATTCATACTTTAGACTTTGTGGCACAAACACTAACTCATTAGATACTTTTGTTAAGTGAACAGAGATAGTTCCATACAAGCAATAAACTACAGAATTGCTGAGCTGCACTTCTCTATATTTCAAAAGCTCCTCCTTTGCAATTTACATAATACAAGACATATCCAGCACCGGATTACTACACACTTATGATAGCGCCAAAACAACTTAGATCTCTTAAAAAGGTCTCGCTACAAACACTGGCATGCTCACCACAGGATTATTTAGGTAATGAAGCTCATTCTTAAATTCAAAGTTATTTATGCCCAAGGCAGGATATTCAACCAAAAGAGTACAGATGATCCAATTCCACAGCGATTACATTAACGGTTCAATTTTCAGAAACTACTAGTCACTTTTTCCGACATACTACTTTTCAAGATTACAATGTTTCAATTTATTTTTACTGCCTCTAATAATGTAAATAAAAGACAAAGTAGTGCCTCTAATTATGCCAGCGCCCTCATGGTTTCACTGCGCAGCCCCACTTCTTTACCACGCCTTCGCGCCTCATGCCTTGCCCAGTCATCTATATGACTGCCATTTATATCTTGGTATTACTGAAATGAACAAGCCGATCGACATGACTGCTCCCACTGGACGACACAACAAGACTCCCATCTCCTGAGGCGAACACACGTCGTTGAAGCTACACAGTGGATTAACACAACATGATCCAACTTACTTGAAAAATGACCAACAAAAGTTTACAATGTATAGATTTTACATCACACAGTTATTAATAAAGTAACTAACAGTTTACCACAGGACCACAGGAAAACAAATAATATCCATTAGTTTATTTAATTGGGGAAGCACTCCGCCATCAAATGACAAATAGTTCTGTGGTGCAATACCTTGACAGTGCTCTGTTGGACACTGCACCACCATGCACCATGCGACAAACAATGAGCTTGCTGATCAGGCTGCGCGCCTGCACGCCCCTCTGCATGCCTCCGCGAGCCTGAACTTTAAGCTGCCAGATGAATCACAGCCAAGAAGAGGTAAAGTCATCACCAACGTGAAATTTCAGAAATCATAAACACAGCAAAATAAAAAAAATATCATTTAGAAAATATGATTAAAATTTATTTATCTTTAAAATTAGTCCAAACACAATGTAAAGCAAATAAAATTGAACTGTAAAATGTGTTACTTCCAAACTCGCATTAGCAGTTAAAATAAAAGATTTACTAAAAAAATTTAATTTTAATTTATTGACTAGTATCCCCATTTAATGTTGGATCCCACAGTATAAATCCTCACATTTCATTAACTTGGAATAATTAATTAGTTACAAAAAAAATTATCAAACTAATATTTCTATAAAAATGAAAAAATTTAAATTACCATATGATGAAAACAAAGTCGATGGGCTATGTGCAGTGCACGTCATAATACATTCAGTCTGAACAAGAAAATTACACAGTTTGTATCAAACTCAAACAGTATGCAAAAACAGAGTGGCCTAAACAGGGAGATCTTCCAGAACACGTGCTTTTGTATTATCAGTTTAGACATGACATTACTTTCAGAGACGGGTTTTTGTTAAAAGGTTCACACTTAATTATACCTACTTCATTGCAGCTAAAGTGTTTGCATCTTATCCATTCAGGTCACCAAGGCATCACAAAATGACGGGAGAGAGCTAAGTTGTCATTATGGTAGAGTTGGACAACTTGATGAACGGTTGTCCCCAATGTGGGGAAGAATGGGTTAACTCTAGAGAACCATATCAGAAGGAATCTTTCATCCAAAGCGTGGCAAAAGGTTGGAGCAGATTTTTTAAATGTAAGCATTGGTACATGATAGTGACTGATCACTACTCTCGATTTTTTGAAGTTGTTGCAATGGCCTCTTTAGCAGATGAATCTGCCATTAAACATTTGAAGGAAGTTTCATCAACAAAGTTCCAAGAATTTTTTTCAAGTAAAACTTCACAGTCATTACATTTTCAGCACATTACCCTCAGTCTAGTGGAGAAGTTGAAGCAGCAGTTAAGACTGCAAAACAGTTAATTAAGAAAAATGAAGACATGTCTTCTGCACTGTTCATATCGAACTACTTCGTTGGAGGAAAGTTTCAGTCCGGATGAGTTGCTCATGAATAGGCGACTACGATCCACACCTCCAGTACTGCCATCCAATTTGTCTCAGCAAATGGATCCTAAGAGGGTGCAGGAAAAAGAAAATAGTGAGTCGTCAGTTCAGGCGGACAGGTACAACAAACGACACAGAGATGGGCAACTAGAGCATTTTGAAAATCGGAGAGGTGGTGTGGATACGTGACTTGAGGGAGTATGAAGATTGAGCAGAAGAGTCCAGAACCTGGGACATATGTAGCGGGTAACAGTAGAGTGAGTTACAGGTGCAACCAATGGTTTTTAGTATGTGCTCCGTACGAAGATAAGGTGATCTTTACCAGAGAGTTGTGTGTTCCGGAAAATGCAGTAAACAAGGAATGGAAATTTATTTCTGTACATTGAATACTGTAGAGGTGTGAGTTAGTATCTGGAAATATTATAATTTGCTGTGAATGTATGGAAACTGCATATCGTACTACGTACAGAAGTAGAGGGATTTTTCGTGAACATGTGTGTCTTTGTAAACATTTTAATCAGACTATTGTATTAATGCAAGTCTACCTACGGTGTATTGTGACTACTGTATTAATAAAGGAATGAGGGATTATTGTGGACTGTTTGTTCTAGTTCTAGACTGTAAAGTGTAGTACCTATGCTCAATAAATAAAACTTGTGGAGAGAGCTATCAGAAGGTTGGTAACAGCAGTTACCAAGATGGCACCCATCTCTAATGAGTCTGTAATGGAGCTCTCGCTTTTCTTCTTAATATCTACCCTCACTAATAGAACAGTAATGAAATTGTATTTGTGGGAGAAGTTATGCTCTACTGAATTTAGTAATGAAACTGTGAATCATCAAAAATATAGTTTTTTAAAATTTTTTTATCAATATGCAGTTTCTCCCATTTTCTCCTGCCCTCCTGAAATCTTATCTCTCTTCACTGTCAAAGTGTTAAAAATTTAACACTTTTGAAACACAAAATGTGTGTTCAGTTGTCATCAGGGTAAATATTAGGAGTTTCTAAGTAGAATATTAATTTTTCTGTACAGATAGATATCTTTAACTGTAAATGAAATCCTAGAATGCTCAAATTCTAATGTCACCAAAAATGAAAGCCTTAATACAGAACAGAGTGCATATTTAGCAACTGCTCAGACCATTTCATTGGCTTTTTGCTGGAAAATCATAACAAGATTAACTGTATTGATGTAAAAAATAAATCAATAAATACACAATAAAATAATACCCAGGAAGTATCTGTGACCTTTCTTTGGCCGAATAAAGCATGAACACTGCACATGTATTTCTAGACAGATTCTGAACAAAATTATATCCTGGAATTGCATCTATGAATATTCTTTAACATAAAATAAAACATAAACACAACACACAGCATGACTTTTAGCATTTGTAAAGGCCACTGTAATTTTTTTAAAACCAAAATATATATATATATAAAAAAAAATTCACAGAATTATTGATTAACTTTAGAAAGTATACTAAGTCTGATTACTATATCTTCAAAAAGCAACAACAAACTTTCTTCGAAATGAAATGAAATGAAACATGTCACATCAAAAAATTAACTAGCAGTAAGAATGAAAGTCAGGTTTTTTACAGTAACTTATTGCTGCACCCAGGTACTTTTTTTATTACAAAGTGTAATGAAAATGAGTTAAGGGCATTGGACCTGTAAAAATTCAGAATTTTATATTTGTGCCAAACACTATTCAACTTTTACACATCAGATAACATGTCATTCCCCCAAATAAAAAAAATTAGGTCCCATATTTTTAGCATAATCACTTATCAAAGTTACAAAATGGCAGTTAAAGTGTAGCCAAAAGAATAAAAATTTTTAAACAAAATAATTTATACTGATACTTAATGATGTGAGCTACTTCAAGACACTTCTGTAAACACAAAGCGATACATATTGTATTTTTAAAAAAATTGATGAAAATTAGTACATTTTTGCATAACTTTAACTTTTGGCTACTACTGAAATTTTCAAAACTAACTTTTATCAAACATGTCATAAAATGCATTGATACTCTGACTTTTAGTTTCTGTAATTTTGAATTCGTTAGTTAACTACTTTTTTTATTTTGGCTACACTGCAATGACCATTTTGTGACTTTAATGAGTGATTTGCAAAAACTAGAGGCGTATTTTTTTTATTTGGGGAAATGACATGTTATTTGATACGCAAAAGTTGAACAGTGTTTGACAAAAATATAAAAAAAATTAAATTTTATGGGTTCAACACCCTTAAGGCTTCTGGCTTCCTTCGTGTTAGAGGCTCAGAAACAATAGAGCTATATGTGGGACCTTAAAGTGCGGATCAAATTCCACATCGCCACAACAAGCCAAGCGCTGAACTAGCATGCAAGCCACTGGCCTGCTGGTTTTCTTGGGGTAGTTCTGTCCCCCCCTCTCCTGCCCTTCATATTTCATTGTCTCTTCTTCTTAGGGCCTTATTTCATGTCATCTTTGAGAAGGTGGTAGACATGCATAGGCTCCCTGTCACATAAAATCTATTTTCCAGATGTTATGGCCTACCCTCCTCATACATTGTGTATTATTATTTTAATGAAATCTTGAAAAACCAGTCTGATTACATCAAATTCACCGGTCACACAGACAGAATGCACGTGTTATATCGTCTATGATAAACACCCCTAACAAGTAGGTCTATCCGTTTCTTGATCTTGATACAACTTGGTTGATCTTTTCAGTGGCACGTTGTTATTCTATGCAACAAAATTAATCAATTTGATGGAAATAGTGATTTTGATATAGCTCTAAACTTCTATATTATAATGCAATCATTCAGATAAAGTTAATCTTTATTTATTAGTACCACAACAAATCATTGTACAAATCCTATTTCCTCTCTAATCTTCAGTTCAGAATAAAACAGACAAACAGTTTAAACAAGAAAAAATTCATTACAAATATAGAAAGAAGAGCACGCTGGAGCAGTGGTATAGCACTCGCCTCACATTCGGGAGGATCCGGGTTCAATCTTCTGCTCTGGGCATTCTAATTTCGGTTTTCCAGGGTTTTCCGAAATCGCTCCAGACGAATACTGGGATGGTTCCTTCAACAGGCCCTGGCCGACTCCTTCCCCCTTTCCCCCTGTACCTCTGTCAAGGCAATGTACTCTTAGAGAGCACATAAAAACCAAATAAATAAATAATAATAAAGAGTTTTAGTTACAACGTTTAAAAATGTTATCTTTGTTCTGTATCTAAATGGTTCAGCTATAAAAACATGTATAAAAATATTTCCTATTTGAAATGTTCTGTCCAACAAGTTTAGTTTTAATTAATTTTTTCCTATTGCTAGCCATTAAAAAAACCTTTCCGGCCATCATTTTTTTTACGATGGTGGCTATAACAAGAAGAAAAAGAAGAAAGCCTATTATTTTAACTTTTCATCACTCTCAACGTCATATAAAGAAATTAAAATTAACACAAAATATAAATAAAATTACAATTTTCCCAAGAAATTAAAATAAACACAAAAATATTAACAAAACTAAATTTCCTTTGAATACCAGCACATCACAAAATAAAAGCATATCACCAAACAATGTAACCAGAATGGAATGAAGGAAGGTAAAAAAATGGAGAGAATGAAGAGATATTAAGATATTAAGCGAGGGTAATAATTCCTCCACCAGTGCATTAGATTTTCATTATTTCAAATGTTTGAAAATATTTCACCATGAAGCTTTAATTGCGGCTGTGTTAAAAAAAGTGAAAATATAATTGCAGTGATTTTGTTAAGAATTCGGCTTCCATTTCTGTTCAACTACAGTTTCAAGTGTAGAATAAAATTAGTGCAAAACACCTTGAATATAAGATAACAGCTCTTCTACCCACAATGGTTAATTTCAACGAGAACCTAAGATAAAAGAGTTCTGCACATGTAGCATGCGTGATAGGTTTCCATTAAAAATAGGTGTGACAGTTGTCTTATCATAAGTACACAGTGTTTCCCGTCTCATACAGTGCCAGCCAGTATACTAGAAAGCTGACGTGAAGTGTGAGCCGGTTGACCTCTAACCAAGAGACAAGATTGTGGGCAGCCTGAGTTGATGCAGTGTAAAATACAAGGTCTTAGGAAACATACCCTAAGAGAACCTGATAGGTAAATGACAGCATCCAGTTACATTTCCCTAATTAAAAATCAGAAACGATTCCATCAAGAATCAAATCTGAATCAATAACATGGGAGGTTAGTAGGTTGAACACTCTAACACTGTGAGCTTTCTTTTTGACGTCTATGTGTGTGAGTAAACATGCAGTGAAGTGTAGTTAATATCTTCGTATTCGCAAATTCAATAATTGAGAATTTTCTATTTCATGGGAAAATATTTGTAATTGCAGTTTAGGATGAAGTGAACACTATAGCTACATTACGCTGCTCCGAAAAATGTTATCTACAATATCTACTCATTAAATACACAAGTGATCAATCGGTTATCGTTAACTGTGGCTTATTATAAATACAAGCGAAGTAACTTCTACATAAGACAGTTTTCTGCATATCATCTCTTAAATATAAATGCACTTAACTGTCTCAATGATTCTTCTTAAGTAATTTGTACATGGTTTGTAAATAAAATGTCACACCTGATGCATGCAATGTCTTAAAACGTTTTTGAATATTATCTCGACAATGTTAAGTATGCCTACACATATATTCAATAGAAACTATAAATATATATGTTAATATTTTCTTGAATTATGAAAATGAAACACACCATGCACTTGTCTATTTAAAAATACAGTAATGACAAGGTGGGCAGTTAGTTTTCTTATACGCTAAGCTTTAGACCTACATTTTCTATTACAAATTATGTAACACATAAATGTGTTTAGTTTGTCTCACATCACATTGCAAAAATAAAACTACCATAGCCACTAAAAAACCGAAGAATACAAAAAAATTAAAATTAATTTCAAACTACATTTAAAGAACACTTGTGCATCCATTAGATGAAAACATTAAAACTAGCTGTTTAATAATAAGTAATTCCCAGAAAACTGTCTAGCAGTTATAAAACGTAACAGTTTACAAGCAACTAACATCTCTGGAAACATTGACATTTGCACGTGCTATGTTAAAGTGTGAGGTCAGTACGAACCTACATAGTTAGATAAAATAAAGTTTATAAATCATATAAAATAAAAATATGTAATTTTTATCAGTTTTATTTCAGTATTGTTATATCCAAAAAGAAACTACTACATGGAACTATTTACTGTATATGTATATAATTATATGCATGCACATGTACACGCACATATGCACACACATATATATTTTTTTCGTGAATTTTTTATTATTTTATATTATTTTATTTTGCCGTAGGTACGGCACTTGCATAAATTTTGTTCTTGTGACACACACACAACGGAAGCTCATGTTGCGATAGTGTTTGTAATTGTGAGTCCCCTTAATGTAGTATACTACTGAATGCAAGGGCGCAAATCTCCGTTTATTTCAGGGGGGCCCGAAAATTCACCCATGGCCCACATTGAAGCGGGGGGTCCAGGGGACCTCCCCTGGGAAAATTTGGATTTTGAGGAGCAAAACTGAGCCATTTTAGCAGTGTTGCTGGCAGGATTTCAAGGTAAAAAATTAAGCTATTTTAACAAGTTTTCATAAGAGGGGAGCACAGGTTTTCCAAATAAATCATGCTGTTCCTGTAGCGAAGAATATTACTTAACTACCACTGTTTTTCGGTTTGCTTTTAAATGTAATTAAAATAGTTATTAATCAAATTTTTTTTATTAAATTTACATAAGAAAAAGTTATTGTATCTTCACAAAGAACCATCGCAAATAATGTTCTATTTTCGATACAGAAATATTAACATTTAAAAAAGAACACAAAACACTTTATCTACAAGAATCATTACCATTTGAGTTCGAATTGTGACCGTTATCATTTTACAATATATATCTCTACTTTTTTATATAGTATTCATAATTTAATATTTTAGTTTCTTAAATGAACTTATTCAAAATTACAAAAATTATATTCTTAGACAAAATAAAACTTTGAGTCGGTGTATTCACAAAAAAAAAGTAGTTGTATTAAAAAGCTGTAGAAAAATCGTAGTTCACCTTATATGTGTGTACAAAAATTGGAATTCTTGGTAGGCAAACTCATGCGAGTGGCAGACAGTAATAAAAGAAGTAACCAGCGATAAATGCACAAAAAGCAAACATTATTCATAACTTTACAATTTCACGTATTTTCAATGATTTTCTTTTGAAATACAGTACATCGCAAATATTTTGGTAAATTATTATTTAGTAATTTCTCTCGTGGATTTAAATTTCATGTGACTTCATAATTTTATTACACGTATTATTTAATTTTCAGCTCACAAATTATTACATTTTATACTGAAAAATATTTTAAGATTTAATGATTTAGTTCTTTATGAAGTTTCTTTGCATATTAAAATACAAAATACAGCATTGTCATCTTATTCAGGTCACATAACCATTAAGTCATTTTTAAGACGCTAATTTAGACACGGCCTAAGGTAAGGGTCGCCACCGCCAATAAACAATATTTCTCGAGAAAATACCAGCCTAAAAATCATTGTATTACATTTAAGTTAAAGGTTACAGAATTGTATAAAAATATAAGTATCTAATCGAATAACAAATTACTAATTACTTCTCTTGTTCATTGTTTCTTTTCTTCTCGATTGGCGCCACCATCATCGGAAGTTCTTTTCAACCACTTATCTAAAGTCTCAATTTTACTTTGGACTGTAATTTTTCTAAAACTACACTATCTTCCACATAACCACTGTGAGATGCGCACTAGGCAGAAAGCAGTAACATAGTGAACGTTGCAAATGACATGTCTATTCCTAGTACCTGGATGAGTGGAAGGGAAGGAGTAGGCTTTAGGAAGACCTGTTGTGACAGAATTCTTGGAAGGAGAGTGCAGCGCATTGAAGTTAGTATGACAGAGTTACTCAGGCATGTATAGTCCCATTAAAATATTGCCAGAGTTCATGGGGATTTTCCCCGAGACATCCCTTGCAACCTTGTATACCTTTAGTTATACTCAGCTAATTCTGTAATACTTTGAGTAATTTTCTTTCAGAAGCATTGTTTAGGAATTATTTATGTATTAACTAACCACTTCCAGAAAACCTTACTGACCAAATCCGAGCCCCCCAGCCCTTATAGGGGCACTCTAATTTCAGGGGGGGGGGGCCTGCCCCCCCCCCCCCCAGGATTTACACCCATGACTGAATGTGAACTTTTTCAATTAATATCAAGATAGAACATAATTTGTTTACTTTTAATATCTGTTTTATGTATTAAACACAGTTGAAAGTCAGGTATGTAATAAAAAAAAATGTAATGAAAAAGGGTCCAGAAGCCTAACCTTTTCCTTGCCATCTGATTTTAGTCTCTCAACATTCAAAATTTTTGTTATTGCCTAGTTTCAGAAGTCCCTAGCTCTTGTAAAAACAGAAGGATTATTGTATTTGCAGTTGAGGAGTTAAGAATTTTACCAATTTTTTAAAATAGTTTCAGCATTTTAGTAAATTCACACAATAAGGGTAAGAATATAAATGCTGTTGATTTTATTTGAAGTTATGTGTGGACTCAACTTGTGTCCAATTCTGGAGCAACAATATACAATGATATTCCTATCTGTGTACACCTCGCCTTCTATCTTGACCAACAGAGATAGGAAGACGTGTAGATGTGATAACCAGCAAAAAAATTTAGATTAAGAACAAGTAATGTAATGTTGGTTAAGTGTAATATATGCACTATTCAGTGTAAATATTCTAAAACCATTAGTATGTGACTGTCTCACTTAGAAACTAATTAACATTATATATCATGGATATATGTATACACCAGTTATTTCAGTATATACCATACATGTGGCATTACACAAATGTTACACATATAGAGAGATTGTGGTACACAAGTAAATGCTAAAACCATTTATTGAAATTTGCAGGAATTTCGAGAAGGAGAGACAGAAAGAAAAAAATCCTAGATAAAAAGTTTTTGCCAGCCAGCTCTGCGAAAAAAAAAAAACTTATAATAGTGTAATACATTTTTGGTGATTTATTTATTATAATTTTTTAAATCAGTTCTGACACAAGAAATCATGCTTAAAATATGTTAAACTGACAACATACTTGCTCAAAAATAAGTAAAATTGTTTTGGGATTATTAGTTTCTTTCACAATAAAATTTCTCCAAATTCCAATAAACCTTTTTAGAACTAATTTATGTCCCACTTCCTTTTACTGTAATTAATTTTAAGCTAATTCCTACTTTTCTTCCCTCTCAGCAAAGGAAACCCACACCATTAGTGATTTTGTTCTTTATAAAATGAAAGTTGAAAGTTTGAGAAACATATTACAGTAATGTTATGCCCAAAACATCCAAAGGTGATATAATGGTCATTCATACCACTCACTCACTTCAAACTACAAAAACCCTGAATCAAATTTCTTTAGGGTCATCCTGATTCCAACACTTTGGAAACGCGGAAAATGCTTTCAATGGCCGGTGTGTTTAGTTGGGGATCTCCCGTTTTCCCAACCTCCCTTCCCTCACTTTCTGTTGCTGCTCCATTCCTTTTTTTATCTCGCTCTACCCATTCTTGTCGCTGGCTGGAGAATGGATGTTTATCTATGGTAGGGCTGCTAGTTTTATCATCTCACAAACCTTTTCTCATCCATGGTGAACTCCTTGAGATGGGACACTATATAAGGCTTTTTATTTATATGCCCATAAAAGTACAGAATTGGGCAATTAAAATAATTGTATGTGCTCCATTAATCACTGCAGCTAACGTGACATTCAACTACTTATTTGTTATCTTCATAAAATGACATCATTTGGTATTACCAATGCTCCTGCTGATCATAAAGAGATAATTTTAAAGTGTGTGAAGTTTCAATAAAACATTTGGAGTGGTTGGAATGAAGGTCAAGCTTACAAGTGGTTCTTATATAAGTACGATGGGACTACACATAAGCACTGTTAGTGTCTGACAGACCAGAGAAGATGTGGGCGGCTCTAGTCTTCCTTTCTCTCACCTCGGCTGTGAGCTCAGCTCCTTTCCAACAGGTAAACTGTCTGCGACAAGTCTTGCTACAAACTGTAACTTTATTGTAATATACAGAGGTAATGTCTAAGTTGGCAGTCTACATTATGCTTTACTAACAGCTGGGTGCACAAGATTTCATTCCAAAAACGGGAATCATAGGCAGGAGGGTGGGTAAATGTAGGCAGTTGTAATGTTAATGTTACATGGGTTCATGATCACCGTGGAGATGCAGTGATGCCACCTTCGCCAACAGGCCCAAGATGACAGAGAAGTCAGGACGAGGAAATTGTCGGGTGTCACAATTAACGAGACAAAATGAAGTTACAGTGCATGTGTCTCGCCCCTTTATTTATACCGCAATCGCACATACTGCACAACAATCATGACGTGTCACTGCGGGGTACAGTTAAATGCACACCGGTGGCCTGTGCACATCTATTTAGACTGACTGCTCAAGCACAACTCTACAACTGACTGCCTCCCAACAACTGCTTTGCGCTCACGGCGCTGTAGAGGCGGGCTTGTGGGCACGTCACTGACGCCACAGTTGTCATCTGATGACAAATGGCCAATGGCGAGCAGCGAGCTACTGGGTGTAACTCACCAAACTACACATTGAGTGTACACAAAACCTGACAATCCCTTACAATTGGTAAACATATCTAAACATACAACGAAATCCTTAGCGATGAAGCATTGGCCAAGACAGTAAGGCTGTGGAGAAGCTATCATCCACGTGTGGTACCATCGTAACTTTTTTGGCATGATTAAAAAAAAAAAAATCATGGGGAGGATATAGTTGGCAGGACCGGGCTGTGGAAACCCCCTTAGTCAACTCACTGTATAGCTAATTATAAAATAAAATGTGTAAAGATTTAATTTTATGTGGAAACTAATATTTATTACAGTTAATAAATGATTAGTGTATAATATCAATGAATTTAAACCTTACACACTGTGAAAGATTCATGTCATTACTTGACATTAGCAAACATAACAGGTTTAGACGATAAATTACTTGGTAGAGGTAAATGGGGTTGCTCGGTCACATTGCCAGGTTGGCTCTGTTACCAGAAGTTAGACAGGTCGTTATCAAAAGCTTAAAAGCAATCAATGATTTCAGAGGTGTGAATTTAAAATAAACATGAGCGTGCAACATGTATGGGAAATATTTTACTAATTTCAACAACAGCAGTAGAGTACCTTATACGTTTCTTAATATTACAAGAAAAACTCCAGAATAAAATAAAAATATATTGTATAACACTAATTAGTACTGCACAAATGTAACACTTTACTGTACATACCTAATAATAAGCAACACAAAACTTTTAGGGCTAATTATTGATTGTAACTTGAATTGGAAATGTCATACCCTAGCTCTGTCAAAAAAACTAAGTTCTCTATGTTTTGCCTTGTACTCGGTAAAAAAAAACATGCTCTACTGAAACTGTTCTTACTCTTTACTTTGCAAATGTGAATTCTATTCTAACCTATGGCATATTTTTTTGGGGTGCGTCAGAGAACTGGATAAATGTATTCAAAATGCAAAAGAAAATTATGTATACGCATAATAGCTAACATAAAAGTACCCTCTTCACGTAAACCCCATTTTCAAAACCTAAGAATTCTTACCTTGCCTAGTTTATACACATATCACTCAATTATATTCGGCGTAAAAAACTTATCCTTCATTACCAACCAAGATATACACTCTCATAATACTCGACAAAAGACAGCTATACACTCAGTTTCCCACAGAACTAAAAAATATGAGACATGCCCATATGCTATGGCAAGTAAACTAATTAATAATCTACCAGTACACTTAAAAACCATACAGGAAAAGGATAATTTGTTAAACTTCAAAAAGAAATTGAAAAATTTCCTCATTAATAAGGCATATTACAGATTGGATGAATACTTTGCACCATAATATACCTTCTGGCATTACCTGATTGCAGGTCTACCTATCCGGATTTGTGGATGTACATTTTCCTGGAGTTTATACAATGGACTTAAGATTGTGAACCATAAATACTCTTTCATATGTTTTTGTTATATTAACTTGCTTAGTTATTAGCAAATTGTATTATGTACAAGGTATTGTTTTCTTATATATATATATATTTTTTGTGTCTTCTAGGTTTCAATCTATTGCTGTTTCTCAGCATTGTACATACTTCTCATTTTACTTGTAAACAACTTCATGTTTGTGTGTTGTTGTAAACAAATTATGTACTCTATCAATTTGACAACTCCTTGCACATCTGCTGTGTGATTTAGGAGGCTTGAAATAAAATAAATAAAAAATAAAATAATAATAGTGTTTATTAAATCTCAAGCTCACATTACCCACATGTGAAAACTGGTGGTGTGAGGCATGTTGTCTAACTACCACAACCCCTAGACACTTGAGTTAAGTATAATAATAGCCTGTGTGTATTATCCAGGTTGAAAACATCACAACAACTGTGAAAATAGAGGATGGTGAACTGCAAGGGAAGATAGTCACATCCATCTGGAAAAGGACCTATCTCAGCTTCCAGAAGATACCGTTTGCTCAGCCTCCAGTAGGAGACTTGCGCTTCAAGGTATTTTCTAAACATATTTAGAATTTGGTCCTTCTAACGTTCTAACAAATTGGAAACAAATTCATAAATTACTGTGCAATAAAACCTCACTTTTATGTCCTAACCATAAGAACTCTTATTTACTTAGATACCATACAACTGGCCTGAAAAAATTTCCTGCTCAACCCAAGTCAATTTCTCAGTTAGAGTTGCGTGCATAATTGGGCACTGCCCACTGCTGCCAACCATGTTCACATACTGCTATAGTTAGTTACACAATGTTGTTATACACATTTCTTGTATAGGTATAATACATCAGTACATAAACATTTTGTAATAATGAGTTTTGCATCAACAGGTTATTTTGACGAATATAAACAAGAAGTTAATGCCATAACTCGTAAGTCCACGTTCCTCATTGCTGGTACAAATTAATCCAAAAGTATCAAAGATAAACAATCTGTCTAGTTGGTCCCAAAATATTACATTCTATCGCTATTTAATCATGCTGTACTCTATTCCAAAATGGTCAATCCACAAAAATAAACCTACTAATATCAAATTTAGAATGATGAACTGTCAAACTATAAAATTTGCTTACAATTACTTAAGTAGTTCTTGAAATGTGACGTAAAATGTCAATACGTGCATTTATGCTGTGTTATCATCCAAAATGCCGAAACTACAACAATATGAGTTACTTAGGATTGGATAGGGAAAGAAAAGTAAAAAATGAAAGAAAAAATATTTTTATATCAGTTTAGTAGTTCTTGAAATATAACACAAAATTATTATTTATTCATATTGTGCCTTTGTCCAAAATGACAGACCTACAACAATTAGTTGTAATAAAATAAGAATCTAAATGATGAAATGTAACAACTTTGAATTTGAATACATCTGATGCAGTTATTCCTGAAATAGGACCTAAAATATTTGGGTATTATTTATTCATATCATGCTAGCTTAAAAAATGGCACATCTACAACAATAAATTAAATCAAAGATTTGCTTACAAGCTTTCTAAATATAACATATAGCATTTGAAATATGATAAAAATATTTATGAAATCATGCCATGTTGTCTTGTGAAATAGCAGACGTACAACAATAAACCCTGCATAAATCTACGTAACTTAAATAACAAACTGTTAAAATATATTTGTTTACAATTGGTCCTGTAGCTCTTAAAATATGATAAAAAAATCTTATTACATAAAAAAAATCTTATTACATTATTTCAATATTTACAAAATGTTAGATTAAAACACTTAACAGTAAAAATATTAAAGTATGGCTGAAGAACTGTCTAAATAACAATTTTGACAGTAATCAGTTTAGTAAAACCTTGAAATATGACATAAAATCTTATTTATGCTGTGCTTCTGTCTTACAAAATGGCAGACCTACAACATACATACTCTCTTACATTCAATGCTTAGATACTGAACTATCAAAACATACAATTTCTGTTGAATCAGTAACATGGTGTAAAAATTTTAAAGTAATGGTCATTTTGGAAATAAATTACATGAACAAAGTGATGATCTTGCTTAAAAAAGTCACGTGCCCCTACTCTGTACAACTAGCATAACAAGTTTGATGAAATTTAATCTGTATACAGGTTCAACATTTATTAGTGGGAGCTTACATGCACCCACACAGACAGACACACAGAGAAACACATACAAACACAGACAGACAGACAGAAGATGCATGATCTCATAAGTCTATGGTTATGGGAAATGGGAGGGATGTGGCAACCCCTAATCATCATCCATATGTGATAAACCCATTGTAATATCTTCGTGGTACTTAACGGTACACCAACATATACGATTTATTTGTCACTCACACACCTGTAGCTTCTAGCTGCCATAGCGGAACTGCCGTTCCCGGATGTGCGTTGCCAACTTGCCAGTGCATAATATACCACACTCCTCCCCTACCCATAGCAAAGATACAAAACAACAAGAACACATAAAACACACAATA
>PNEQ01004799.1:56567-72229 GCA_003012365.1 Medauroidea extradentata
AATATATTACACCGACCGTAAATTACACGAACGGGCTGATCCCATCCTCGTCGCCAATGTAATATCTTCGTGGTACTTAACGGTACACCAACATATACGATTTATTTGTCACTCACACACCTGTAGCTTCTAGCTGCCATAGCGGAACTGCCGTTCCCGGATGTGCGTTGCCAACTTGCCAGTGCATAATATACCACACCCATATCACAACAATTTACACTAACAATTTAAACATTTCTCTTCTCAGAATTCTAAATAAGCCAAATAGCAAATACAGTAAGCTCTTGATAACTCGGACCTCAATGTCCTGGATAACTTCCACAGAATTTAAAAAAATTTAATTAATTTCAATTTATTAATTTTTGGGTTAAAAGACATACAAAAATTGTGTCTGCTGTATTTAAATTCAGTACAGATTAAGTTAGAATCGTATTTCACTTTGTAATGTAGTTATTCATCGCTATTTAACCTTTAATATTCTCACCATAAAATTTCTGGCGAGTTGCATGTTAAATGTCGGAAGCGAGCTGCGCAAGTGAAGATGAATTTCAGCGGCTGACTTAATTTCTTTCTCTTTCCTCCCTCAGGCAGGCATGTACCACATAAACAAACATTTCAGTGTAGTACTTTATAAGAGGGATGATAACACCGGGTCACAATCAGTGGTGGCTCAAGAAAGAATTTTCAAGGAGGGTACAAAGTTATAGTTAGTGGAATGGGGTTTTAATTAAGTACTGATCCTCCTTAATACTGGGGGTTCAGGAGTCCTCCCCAGGAAAATTAGGATTTTTAGGTCAAAATTAGGCTATTTAAGCAGTTTTTGAAGCTAAACATTATTGGTACAGCTAATAGAAATTATAGTATTTCTGAGGATGTAATTTGTTTTACAAACAATTTTACAGTGCTACTGTTTTAACTGCCAGTCTTTATGCCCAATATCCAGAAAGCATGTGGTAAGACAAATACAATACTGAATAATTGTTTCTAGAAAGGTACACAGCAATACACCATATCTTGTATGAACCTTTAACATGTTACATAATATAAGCTTAAGTTTAAAATTATTTTAAGACGAGTGTCCTCTTGTTACATTTCAAACAAATAGAATTTAGTTAAATATTATGTACACGCCTCAAGACTCCTCAACCAGTAGGTTGCGAGTACAATCTTGTATGTACACCTGCATATGAGGAACAAAAAGTTGCAAAATGTAGGTTGTCTTTGTTTGTGTATGCACGCGTACCTACTTTGTGTCCTCTCGGCATACAGGGAGGAGAAGACACTTCACTTACGACCCTAGATGCTTTGAGATCTCCACACTCCCGACTGAGCTGGGAATTAGAGGGTGGGGCCTTTTAAATAACTAAATTATCTCACAACTCTGGTCAGATGGTGTCTATATTTTTGAAACTATTTTTTTGTATTACATATTGTTTGTACTGTAGCATCTTTCAAACTATCCAGTGTTAGACTAACCATCTTCGTTATTTATCACTTGAAATTAATTTTTTGTATTGTTTGTAACATGTTCCAAAATATTAACGTTAAATTAATTGTATTTTTTCTATCACAATTCTACTGTCTGTCAAATTTTCCGTGCTACAGATGTTACTCAGAAGCTAGAGGTTAGTGTCTACTGTTTCTCTTGTTGCAGTCGCCTAAGCCAGTAAAACCATGGACTGGAGTGAGGGACGCTACACAGCCAGGACCAGCCTGCAGTCAAGAAACACGAGACAATACAACAAAGACATCGGAGGATTGTCTCTACCTGAATGTCTATGTACCACAGGTTTGTTGCGCTGTCATGTTCCTGTACCGTTTGTATGAAGTATGTGTTTTATTTCAAGAGGTCTATAGTAGCTGAAAAATCAGGATTGCACAACAACGATGGCTTGTGCTTGTCAGCAGGTATACAATCTCAACAATGAGCGAGTCCTAATTTACAATGTTTCAAGACAGTGCAGAAACAACTCTATATAGAAAACCTCTTTATAACCACACATTTGTAGAGCAAAATCTGTATTTGGTCTGGTAAAACCAGTACATATACAAAGCATTACACTCCTCCAACGCAATGCAAACCAGTAACCCCACCCCTCCCACATCATAAACTTTATACAATAACGAAGTGAAT
Organism: Medauroidea extradentata; assembly: GCA_003012365.1. NCBI lineage: Eukaryota > Metazoa > Arthropoda > Insecta > Phasmatodea > Phasmatidae > Medauroidea > Medauroidea extradentata. Next base: position 58,702 of record PNEQ01004799.1, read on the forward strand.
GCTTAAAGGCAGGTCATGATAAATTCTTTCGTATATACAGGCTACAATCCAAAGAGGTTTTATGTATGAGTAGGTTGGCAAAAGAAACAACTGTTAAATTATTTCTCTGAGATCATTCTCATTTTTTCAGGAGGCTGTAACATTTTACTCCTTTCACATCCTTAATTTTTCAATTTCATAAAATCCTGAATTTCATTTCTAGATATTTACATAAGTTTCATTCTTATCAAAAAATCATCTCGATATCTCAACGGGTATAAGCGGTACAGATGATTATTTAAAAACACATTTAATTTTTTCAACAGCTTTCAAGGATGAATTTCGAAAAATCCTGAAATTACTTTTTTGCCATTTAAGTAACATAACTGTTAGAACCGAAGAAAGGGAAGAAAATAACAACAAAGGTGTGGTGTATCTGTCTAAATGCCATGTTGTTACATTTAGCACCAATACGACATTTTAATTTCATATTCACTGGACATTTACATCAGTTTTAAATCATACATAATGTATCTATTCCTAACTTTGAGAAGAATTTGTTGTACATCATGAAGTAAATAACAAGAAGGGGCGGTGGCAGCCGAGAGGCCAGACCACTCACCTTCCACCAAGGCAACCAGAATTTTTGTACGTGAAATCATGCCCGATGATGTTGCTAGTCAGTGGGTTTTCTTGGAGAACTCCCATTTCTCCCGCCCTTCTCATTCTGGCGACTCTCCATTGTAGGGCCTCATGTCATGTCATTCTCTGTGGCAACCAGATGCGCCTACAGGTGCACAGTCGTAAATATACTGTTTGGGATGTGATACCCTGGCCCTCGGATACCCTCCCAATACAATATTTATTTATATTTAGTTACAGTTAGAAGATTCCAATTAATTTGTTTAACACTACAGATTATATGGCTTTTAATTGTAATCATGGAACAGCAGCAGTGACAGAAGGTATTCTTGTAGGGGAGGGGGGGGGGGCGGCACAGGATCGTTGTCAGAAAAAAATAATTTGCAAGTTTTACCGATAACAACTTATTAAAGCGAGGGTGTCCCCCCCCCCAGAGAAAATTTGAAGTTTAGTGTGCAAACTGGTGCTATTTAACTGGTTTTTGAGTCTAAATATTGAATATACAGCTGGCAAAAATTGTAATATTTTTAAATATTAAAACTTAGGGTGGGTAAAATGCCTTTAGTGTCCCTCCCCCTGTTATAGGGGGGGAAGGGGCAGTGTCACCTTGTTTCCCTCCTCCCCCCCTTCTACCACCACTGCGCAACAGGGTACTAAAATACTTTCACTTATATGACTCTAATATTTACATGGACAAAAATTCAGTTGACAGGTACTGTAACTTCTTGTGTTGAATACTGTACATCATCTAAAAACTTGAAGACATAATTGTTAGAATGATGTAACTAGAACATGTCTTCTTGTTCAGGTCAAAGCATCCAACACATCTGACTCTAGCAGGAAAGGACTGACGGTCATGGTGTGGATACACGGAGGAGCATATGAGGGGGGATCTGGTGTAGAGTTCCGTCCAGACAACCTCGCGAATCACAGCGTCATCTTGGTGACCATCAACTACAGACTGGGGCCGTTTGGTAAGTTACTTAAACATTTATGGTACGTTAAGGTTGCTATTATTTTATATACTCAATTAAGGAAGTTTAAAATAATATAATCTTCAAATATGATTTAAATGTTGGTAAATGGTGGCCATTTATTATTTCTGAATGATTCTGTATCAGTGGTTGATTTAAGGAGTGGTGAGGAGGGGATGGGTGTATTAATTATATTTATATAAATGTTAGTAAATAATTCAATCATGTACATGAACTCATACATGTCTTTGTACAAACACTCATATTATGCACATTTTATGACGTGAACACAGTTTTAAGCCTGTATTGATTTTGTGGTGTAAATGTTTTGTCTGATAATTATGAACTAAAATAATGATTTACTGACATCTGCCATATAACAGCAATGTTACAGTATTGTAACTCCTGAATAGAAATACTGCAAAATTCAGTATTGTTAAACAACATTTTCCCTTCTCTCAAGCTTTGTTTTATGTAAGCGAAGATGGTTTTAGCTCCAGAAGCATTGCACGCTGTGCTGACAGGAAAATATATTTCCTATTTTTTTTCTAGTGCTTGTCCCTTTTGACCCTTTCTTAGCAGGAAGGTGAATGTGTCAGAACGAATATAGACTGGTCACGGAATAGTTACCCTATCATAAATAATGGCACATTGCTGGGGTAGGGCGGGAGGCAGGTGTATGAACTACCACAGCACCATGTCTTAACACACTCTCAGTCTCTAGTGTACAGTGAATGAGTAATGGTATAAAGTTCTAAGTTATGTAATGTTTTTATGTTATGTTTTAAAGAAAAATACAAACTAGGGGAGATATCAGTATGTGTGATAAGAGAGAAAATAACTTGTTTACAAATTTTTAGTAAATTGCAAAAACTAAACAAGAGATGGTGGTGCTGATATTGTGACGGAGGTTTGTTTTTATCAGGTTCTTTATAGTGTAAAAGCAGTTTAATGTTGTCCAAGTGTAAAAATTTAAATATTTAATTTGTACAAAATAGCACTAGTTTTGTATATGTTTCTAGTGACTACATTATCCTTACAAGGACATTATTTTAGCTTGAATAGTTTTCCCATAACCTCATGCAAGAATCAAAATTTGGACCTTATGGGAACATATTCTAATGAAAACATAAAGGATTTTACTAAACTTTCACAATTTTTTGAAAATTAAAACAGTGTTTTGATTTGTATTTGCATGAATTTGAGTGAATAATCAGTAGCTCGTTACATCTAATTTCAGTGTAAATTTTGTTTCTATCAATCTGTTGGTTTTCTTTGGATGTATGTTCCCATAACATGAAACTTTGGAGTGAATGAAGAGATTTTGGTCAGCACTTAAATAGCTAGGTCGTAACGCTTGTAATGGGTAACATTAAGAGGTATGCCACAGCACCGGAATGAAGGGGCAGGGGTACTGGAACATCCCTGAGAAAATACGTCGACCAGCAGAACCAAATTCTTGAAAAATTTACCAGATCGTGCCTGACTTGTGAGGCCTGTAAATATATATTATGGTGTGATTTTTAAGACAAGCATCACAGAATGCAGTGCAAGTGTAATAAATATTTATTTTCTCTTTTAAAACATAATTTACCATAACAAATATTCCCATTTCTTAAAGCAGTATATTCAAATTTTTTCTTTTGAAACTCTTTAAATAGCACCATTTTGCCCCCAACTAATCCAAATTTTTCCAGGGAGGATCCTTGGACCCCAAATTTCTTCTTTGGGATGTGTGTATATTTATTTCTTAAAGCATACTCCTCCCCCCCCCCCCCCCGCTTTAAGATACATGCTGGATCCACCTCTTATCCCCACCACACTAAGATAATTGCTTAAATCTGCTACTGCCCTGTACAAATGCCAGTGTTAGTAGTAGACACAGGGTTGATACTGAATCACTTATATAAGTGTAACAAAGATGAAAAGACTGCACTCTTATTCTAAAGGCTCTGGGTTTTATTCTCAGTCCAACCACTTTGGTTTCCATGTTAAATTATTCTCCAAATTAACTACATGCTATTATTGGGATGGTCCCTTTTCATCCAAGCAAATTTTTCAGTTCCGTATGACATTATTGATGATGACAAGACGTTGAATCCTATGTACCTACAAATCCATTTTTCAGAAGTGTTACTTCATGCCTGGAAATATCCTAGTTCTTACTGAAATTTTATAGGATGTCAGAGTGTGTGAGAAAACAGGTTGCACCAAATTATTCTGTGTGCAAAAAAAGTTCTGAAACCATTGTAGAAATCTTTGATGGTGTAACACTATTGCTCACATTATTAACTGGTTGTAAGGCGAAAAGTCAGACGAAGCTGAGCTGTATTACTTATGTCAAAAAGACCGCAGAGTTTACATATAATGAGAAAAAGACTAGGCAATAGCCACAGGTACATCAGGCAACCAATCAAGAAATGCTTCTTGATTGTACGCCAGTTACTATTTAAACAGATGTCACCCAACTATTAATATATTATTTTGCTGGTTGGCACTGTCAGTTCTTTACTCATTCAATTTTATAAACTCTCAGCACGGTCGTAGAAGAACAGGTCTGGACACTCGCCTAGAAACTTGACCCGTTGTTGTTTGGCTGTAGTTCACCAAGTTACCAAGAATATTGTGTTTTATTGGCGCTGCAGTAAGGGCGGTCGGACTCAAACTCCCCCCACTTCCTCCCCACTAATATAAACAATTTATCAAAACATATTTTATCAATTTATGAAATACTTCTTTCGTTCACAAATTTAAGAAAATGCTCCAGCAATCTTTATTTACTTTATAAATTTAACAATGTAAAAAAGTGGACAGAATTTGAGTCCGACCACCCGGAAAACAGCGCCAAAAAGTACAACATTCTCGGTAACTTGACGAACTACAGCCAAACAACAAGGAGGTCAAGCAAAATACATTGGTAGATAGGCGAGTGTCCAGACCTGTTCTTCTACGACCGTGCCTCTCAGCACTCTATTGTAGTCTTTGGAACCTTCATTACTTTGAAACTAAAAGCCACTACATTTTTACCACACAATATTTTATGGTTAATTTTAAACACAGACTCTCATGATCCAGCCCTTATCCGCAAATCATCCTGTAACATTAAGCAGCAGCCAATACTTTTTTTCAGATTTCAATACACACAGATGAGGATTTCTTGTGGATATGCCGATACAACATTTTGCTAGCTAGGTCAGCTTTATTGGGCGTTGAGTATTATAATATATCAATGCTCCAGCGTGGAAAATGTACCATCTTAGTAGCCTCGCCTGGATGCAAATGCAGGGCCTAACTTGGTTAGACAGCAATGCAAACAATATATAATATGAGCATGGACATTGGTACATGTCACAACACACATACGTACTGAACCATCAGCCTTACAGACTGTGATAATGTTAATGGCCCACTTTGAGTGTGTTAAAAGACTTGTATATACTGAGGTGTCCGCCCTTTCGTAGGGAAAGACCACTCATTGGCTCCACTCATATCCACCGAAATGAAGGCCCCCTTTCCCTTATATACGACAGACACATTTATAACTCATTTGAAAAGCCCTCTAATGTTTCCACTTTAACAGTAAAGCGTAAAAAACATAATATAAGTGAATTAATTTATTCCACATAACATTATAAGTTAACCATACTCTAGGAACCAAACACTAGGGAGTCCTTATATCTCTATACCGTGTCCGTTACGATCTGTGCACAGAACCTTAGTGTTCGCTAAATGTTCTCCCAAATATAGTTCTTTAAACTGCAGTAACCATGAATGAAATGTCAGAGCGCATATTATGAGCATGGGTACTTGCGGCAAAACTTGCATATCCCACTTTAAACGAAGATGTTGTCCAACTTGGAGGAAATAGAAAGTAAGTAAATTGTCTGGATATTATCTTAACTTGCACTGTTCATCAAAATCAGCTGATTTCAAGACCGCTCTCGCTTCACCCAGGAATTCTATGCTACCATACCACTTGGAGGATGGCCTCAGTTGAATGATCCCTGGTGTGGCGATGTGTCCTTGTTCCGTAGTTTCCAAGCATGAAAACAGTACCAAACACTTGTAAGAAAGATGGCACTAATAAGGTTTTAAAACAAAATCCAACACTCGTAGCTCCACATTTGCCTTAACGTGCATTCACAAATATATGCCTCTCATACTCTTGACGTCATACCAGCTTGCCGTCTGCCCCTACGTCCACACTCAGCTGTTCCATCCTCCCTCTATCACGTCACATGATTCATGGTGTCTACCTTGCAGCGCTCTTCGCGCTCTCTATACTGCAGTTTTAATATTGAAGAGTTCAATTACTAAAAAAAATATGATTTCACAAGTCTTAATCGTAATTATAAGACATTTAACTTATAAATACACAGCCTAAAATACATTATTAAATTAAAATATTTACTAGGCACGTATTTCCAACCAAGCAACTACGTCAATCGTGCCAACCTGAACACACGAGGTAGCACTAAACCATGGTGACAATATACTGATTGTCACAATACCCTGCTCTACCAATCTCTTCCTTTGCTGACAGTTCATGCAGTGCAAAATACACTGCCCTGCATTTTCGAAATATAGGCTTTATGATACATTCTGTATACAGTGAAACTTCCCTTAGCGGACACTTCCGAATAGCGGACACTTCCGAAAAACTGACATTTTTCCAATCACCGGCAGATTAACATGGAGCCTTATAGAGAAATACTCTCCAAATAACGGACATTCTTATTAACGGACGTGGACACATAATTAGTAGTGAATAACAGACAAAATGCGCAAAAAAAAGTGCGAAAACAGTTGCAAAGCAGCTTCAATAAATGTTTCAGCAGCGAGTCGTAACTAAGAAAGTGCGATTTGTACACCCCTTGTAAGCAGGTTGCGCGTAGCCTCACGTTATTTGGCCCCCCCTCCTCACACACACGCGCACGCACGCGCAGCTGCTGTGTAACTCAATCCTCCCACCTCATACACATGCGACGTGTGTTGTAGCGCTTAGTCATTGTTTACTCTTCTTTTCATGCACTTCACGTAATAGTGTAGCAGTCGTAATCGAGTGACTTATTTTGTGTGAAATGTCTCAGAAGCGTAAACGTTTAACTTTAGAGGATAAATTAGCTGTGATTAGGATGCATGAAAAAGAAAAATTAAGCATCCGTGACGTTGCTGCGAAGTTCGATGTGGGGAAAACTCAGATTGCCGACATAATAAAAAATAGAGAAGCAATACTGAAGTTGTGGACGGAGAATAGCTGCGGTTCCAGCAAACGTACATTCCCAAAAACGGATGGACTGACTGTAGATACACTAATGTTTGAGTGGTTTTGTAGAGCGAGGGCCAACAACATTCCCTTGTCTGGTCCTTTAATAAGGGAAAAGGCCTTGGAAATAGCTAAGGAAGTTGGTGTAGCCAATGACTTCAAAGCTTCTGAAAATACCTGAGTTTAGCAGAATGCATATGGAGTGAGGATTTGTTCACACACACATTGAGAACAATGGACAAATTAGGGTGACATGAGCTGCAGTTAACGTAAATATGCACCACAAAACATTGGCATCAAACTTTTTTTTAATAATTACCCACGTCGATCTCGGAAACTTTGACACACAACTCGGGAATATTTCACGTGCCGAACCGGCTGACAGTGCGAGTGAGAGCGAGCGACGTGTAGACAAGGCACACGGTCTCCAGCTTGCGCGCGCAGTGTGTGTGGATGAGTCACGTCGGCCAGCCAGCTGTATTGGCGCTTGGTAAGATTTATTGCTGTACATCGTCGAAAGGTTTTTAAATTTCTCTGAAAATGTCACAAGTATTCGGCCTTGGACTAGCGAGAGTTTAATGCAGTATAGAGTTAAGAAAATTATGTAGGTCTACCATTTTTGTATTTAAATTTGTTATATATGTACTATATTTTTTATATACTAATGTAATTTCTAATAGCGGACACTTCTCAATACCGGACATTTTTTTATGCACCAGAGGTGTCCGGTATAGGGAAGTTTCACTGTATATACATACTGGTGGTCATGTGTTTTTGTAAACTAAATATTAATTTTGTAACCATACACACTACAAAGTTGTACTCATCATAATTTTGGAACATAAAGTCATGTGCAAATTGTGGGGTGTTACATTTGAGGCCATGCAAGCGAAAGTAACAAAGGTCAACAAAGAATATGTCTTCCATTCAGAATTATGATGACAATGCTTGCTGCAGGTTTCCTGAGCTTGGAGCACCCTGATGTAACCAGCAATGCTGCATTGAAGGACCAGGTGGCAGCTCTGCGCTGGGTGAAGAAGAACATTGCACACTTTGGTGGCGACCCAGATGACGTGACAATATTTGGAGAGAGTGCTGGTGGTGTAAGCGTTGATTTCCTGCATGTATCACCCTTGACTACAGGTAAACACAAACAAATCACAGTGAGGCCAGTATTGTTTATTAGATAACTACTATGAGATATGAGACATGGGTGAGGCAGACTTACAGTCTGTTTTCCATATTTTTTCCATATTTTGACATTTCTCTTCTGAGAAATGTGCCTGGCAGTTCCATTGTTTAGAGCTTTAAACCTACCTGGCTTCCCGGAAAAGCACTATCTACACAATCCTGTTTACAGACACATTTCTCAGAACTGTCAAAATAAAGAATAATTACACGAGACAAACTATATTAGACCTACATTTGTAAGGGGCAATGTGTACTTTCCCCACTGTATTTACTATAATTTTTTCCCAAGACATCTATATACTTTTTAAGATAATATATCACTTTTATCATGGCTTTAACTACAGAACCCAAAATTATTATTTTCATTGCAAAATATTTGCTTTACCACTGAAACTATTATTAAATGACTACATTTGTTGTTTGAACGTACAGTTTTACAGAAGATGTATTGTCATAGCCGTAACTCAATACTAGGCAGGTAAAATATTATATTTTCTTGCAACAGTTTCATTTACTTTTACTTAGGTAACTTAAATGATATCATCAACTGTCAATTTTTATTTGTATTATTGTACTTTTTCGAACTTGTAATAGTGTACTCTTAACTGTAGATGTGCCGAATCTTCTTCTTTAATAGCGTAACTAAATTTATAGAAATATTGGATTTTAGAGATGTGTCCTTGAGACATGTAGTTACTAGCAGTGGAAGGGGAACAATTGTGACCTACATGAATTATTTGCATGTATGACATAATACAAGTGCACCATTACAAAACATGGTAAGTTATTCTGCAGCTAACCAGTGTCTTAGTTCACGTAAATTTTTAAAGAATATTTTGATTGGAAGTAACAAAACATGCTATTGTTTTCAGCTTAAATTTATCAAATGTAAAAATTTACATAAAATTAATGTTTGCACAATTTACTTTTGCATCACAGACAGAAAAACGTATTGCAGCCAGGCACATTTGAGTATAATACGGTGTATTTATTGCAGGGTTGTTTCATCGCGCTATCGCACAGAGTGGGTCAGTGGTAGCTGTCGATTTCAGTCCATACTACAACCGCACCTTGGAGGCATTCCGACTAGGTGAGGCCCTCGGATTCAATGGCACGGACGTCACAGACCTAGTCAAGTTCCTCCGGTCTGTCTCTGCTGAAGACATTCTCAAGGCACACGACGTTGTCGCAGCCGAAGAGGTATGGAAACTTTATCCTTTGCATCAACTGTAATTTGGATCAGAAATCTGTAATGAGTGAATAATCTGCAGTTTTTATTGATCATCTGTACTCAAGTTTATAGAAACAGCGTGAAGTATTTTGTTAATATTCACCAGTCCAAGTGAGGTATAAGTATCATGGCTAATGATCTATATACTTTAACTGTCCTAGTTTCTGTTAATTATTTCTGGTGTAGCCACATGTGATAAGAGCAGGGTGTGGAAAATTAAAAAATGCTAAATACTGTAGGTATATTTATTAAAATTGCAGGTTGCTTGGACAAAACACAAAAAAAAAATAAAAAAGAAGCAGTCCTAGAATACAGCTCTGCCAACTTTTTAAGATGGCACAGTACATAATTCAGTGCTAAAAGTATAAATTTAAAATTTTTGGTTTCTCAAAGCCAATTAGCAAAATATGTTTCTTGACTAACGTATGGTGTTTCTTCAGTACACTCTGTGATGCCAGAATCTTGTACATTTAACTGCAGCAGAACAGATGTCAGCAAAAATCGCTACCTAAGTTTGTTGTTTTGTAGTTTTCCATACTGACTTTCAAAAACGTGTAGACTTCCATTGATATTTTTAGCTTTATTTATCTTCCACGCACTCGTAAGCAACTATATTTTCCACGCAATGTTTTATGAGCTCATCATACCTGTTACTGAAATTTTGTACATTTAATACTAGTGCGAGAAATTACTCTAAACAAATGTTTCATGCAACAAAAACATTTTCTCGTTAAAATAGTAAAATCTGTTACCAAGGGTTGCTCTTCTTCAGTTTTTCTATACTGTCTTCCAAAAACACAGAGATTTCCATTTGTGTTTTTGGCAATACTTTACATCCAGTAAACCAGCAATCCATGTCACTCCACATGGTTACTTACAAAATACGTAATTACTTTTTTATACGTTCACTAGTTTTGTTTTCAATGCTTAGCCAACAGAGAGATATAGGCAAGTTAAGGAAGTTATAATCTGCTAACTATTTGGTCAAGAAAATTATTAAGAAATAACGAAAGTATCTCTAGGTAGAAATTTCCAGTTCAATAATAGATCAAGTTTCAGCAAAAATTCGTCAACAAATAACTTCTATTACAGCAATAAACATACTGCTCTGAAGTTGTTAACTCTACAACTTAATTTTTTTTTTTCAAAAAGATAGTCTAAAAATTAAAATACTTTTTATTTATAATACTTATACTTGAAGGTTAATTTTCATGGGACATACTTTGTGTTCCTGCAATATAAATTACAACAGACACTTATTTAAATATTAACATTTTCAATTGATTCTTTCAGTGATTTATTATGAAGTATAGTGTAACCTTCTATATCCAGGATAGTCGGAATTAACACAATCACAGGATACAGACTTTTTGGGACTAACCATTCAAATCCCAAAAGTATAGGCAAGATGTGCTAGAGTCGCTGCAATGTAAATATGTTAAAAGTCATAGGATATGTAAAATTGTTCAAGGTCACATTACATCATAGTTTGAAACTACTGGTAAGTCTTGGTCACACTGGACATGTCGCCAGCACTGGTCCTTGATAAAGTGAAGAAGAGGATGAAGTCTACTTTTAAACCAATTCATATTTTAAAGACAAATTCATTTACTATCCCATTTCAGACCGGGGAACATGCAATATGAACTTCTTTAACGGGCGGCTCTGAGAGCGTTGTTTGTTGATATCGTCGCCTAGATAGGGTTGCAGGCGGCAGGACGGGGAGGGAGGGAGGGGTGGCCGGCTCGGAAGAATAGTGTGACGGTGCGCAAGCAGATAACTGTACGCTGTTGCCACATCAGCACGCACAGAGAACGAAGCAAGGACACCTGCAGCTGCAGCCTTTACGGACGGACCTTACCCCACTTGCGGAGCTGCGCTTGAACTCAGCTGCAGAGCTGACGAAACCAATCGCTCACCCGCTTGTTCCGCAAAGTATTTGCGAAAAATTCATGAAATATCTACCACTTGGCCTACAGATTATAAAGATTCTTACAAAATTGTTAAATGTTTTACACATTGTGACCTAAAGGCTAAACATATGCTGAGTGTAATATTCATGGCTCTTAGATATGTTGCATAATACTTTAATGCTGTTTCATCAACAGGTTACCAAGCCACAAATGAGCTTATTACTTTAAATGCACAAATGTAGCAAGGTACTCGCAAGTAATGCAGCATAGGTACCATGACAAAAACAGGTGGTAAGAAAGAAAAAAAAAATAAAACAGACAACAGTTTCCAGTCTGCCTTCCTAAGGAAAAATTGGTTTATAAGATTACCTTACTGTCTGTGTGTCTGCTTTTGTGGCTGGTTATGGGCCCCTCCCCCCCCTCCTAAAATATATTTTGAACACATGCACCGATTTCAACCAAACTCTATAAAATAATAGGACCTGACTTTTATACTTTTCAAAAACGCTTTGCACTGTCTTTCAAAATGTTGGCCATTTGAATTGTGTGTGTGATACGGTATATCTCTGTAACTATTAAGTGAATTCGAACCAAATTTGGTACGCTCAACGAGCATGTAATGTGCATTAAGTTTTCATATTTTTTGATCACAGGTCTGCCATTTCGAAAGCTAGTACCATCTAATTCACTACATAGTTTATGCTATATTTCGGAAAACGTTTAAAGTAATATTATAAAATTTTGTAGTGTGGTAGTGTTATGACAATTAATCTTAAACACATGTTAATTAAGAAGATTAGTCGTTGACTTTCTAAATGGTAGCCATACCAAATACACACATATTAGAAACAAAATATGCGTAAAGTACATGTACCATATACACAGAAAACAGTGTCAATCGAGCTTGGCAATCGTTAGACAAATAAATGTTTCGAATAAAATCGTACACGTGCGCAAACCCATGCAGACCTAGTAATGCAATAATTACAATTATCTTACACTGTTCTTGCAAGCTCAGCAAATTTCAGAAGTTGGTTAAATATATACAAAGAACTTAACTTAAATATGTTTCCTTATAATATTCAGTAATGTAACGTAAAGAAAATGCACTAACTGTCAATGTGGAAGTCATTCCACTTTTTTTTTCTTTTCTTAGAAGCCTTGCTGCATATAAATACTGCAGTAAAGAAATCAAACGTCGGATTCTCATTAAATAAGCACACAGAAATACAGAATCGTTTAATATGAGACATCTCCTGTTATTCCAGTTAAATGACTGTACTTGAAATTTCACAAAATTTCAGAAGTATAATGACAAAATATACACAAAACAACTAAATGTAAACATGTTTCCTTATTATATTTAGTGATAAGTATAATTAACATGATGCACACTGTCTATATGTGGAACTCATTCTGCTTCTTCATTTTTAAGATACACTGACTTCTGTACTACAGTTATGAATGCAGGTTCACGAATTGTATTCCGAACTGGGAAAATAAGTCCTAGGTTCTGCGATTTAGGCTAACATGCGATACATATTAAATCGCTTCAATTTTTAGAATCATTTCCTGCCTTCAAAATGTTTCAGTCCTTATTATTTTTTCTGTATGAAGACTTTCCAGTTTATCTGCCAACACTATAAAGTAGTAGAATTCGTGCTCAGTTATGTTCAGTGCTCATTGCATTTGATAAAGAAATGGGCCGTCTTTTTTTAAGTGTTAATGTATTGACGGATGTCATCAACAAAAAGAAGTTATTTTTCTGTCTAGTATTTTTCATTAGGCCTAGTGACTTAGCAGAAGGTGCACAGTTCACCTCAATCAGAGCATTTTCCTCTGTAACTAAACCATCTAGACTTGCACCAAAATGACCACCTGTCGACATTCAAAACTATGTCTGCTTCGAAACTCTTAATAGCGATGTATTTAATATGGATGCCATACTCCAAAGCAAGTGTTGCAATATTATGTTTGTACAGAAGTCGCATGACAAAACTACAACAACGCGTGGAATCTTCCCGCTGGCAAACCTCTCAATAATTACTTTATGTTAAACGACCTTGTCGTATATCATGCCATTTTTCACTTTCTCTTTGTGCAACTGTCTGCACACCAGTTCGGTCTCATTCTTATACAGTAACTAGCAGTCTCCCGCGGCTTTGCTCGCGAGTATAATTCGTAACTGACAATATTTACTTTAATTTAATAACCTCCTTGCACACCAGATTGGCACTTCAGTCATCAAGTGTTAGAATGTCCAAGCGGCTAGTTGAACTAATTCTGCAGCAGGATAAGTAGCTATAGCTGTCCACGCGAAAAGCAGTCTTAA
>PNEQ01004799.1:73229-96596 GCA_003012365.1 Medauroidea extradentata
TATAGATTTGAAAAGATTCGACAAAAAGCTTGCATGTTTGCTGTATGACCTCGGTATATTCAGGTTCCAATACATTTTGTCCATAGTCTTCATCTGGAGGAGCTAACACTTTTATGTATTTTCGCTTGTTTCTTGCTTGGGCAGTCAAGTCTAGACGCCATTTGACTGCTTCACGTGGCTGTATTTTACGCTTCATCAGCATCATGTGAGTTTGTCCTGAACTCCGACCAGTCAGGGTCTTGAATGGGCTCAGTACTCGCGAATGACCACGCAAGAGTTGTAATCCAGCGACGTTAACAACTTCTTTTAAATGATTCCCGTTGCGAAAAACTTTATACTATTTCCAGCATTAAATGTGACCAGGAGACTCGTATAAATCTCAGCTGAATACGCAGTTTTATTTGTAATGAGTCGTGGAGCTTTTTCTACGAGACGATCAACAAAACCTTCATACACTAATTAGTGAATGGAGACGCTTCTAAGATTATGTCCTATTCCATTGCAATTTATAGTTTATTAGAATCCTATTTTTGTAACATGTGTGTGGCCTTATACTAGAGTCAGTTGAGTCATTACTGTCACAAATACAGCAGTTGCTTCCTAGCTTCAAGAAATAATAATTTACCTGCCATCTCTCTGATTATCACGGCGTGAAACAAAGAAAGTTTAAAAGCCTTTACATTTATAAATAGAAACTACTTTCATAACCACAAGACACGTCACAGCTAAGACGTCCAATTACTGGTTATGAAGCAGAGCTGCATATGTGCACGTAAGTCACTGAAACAAAGTGGAGCAAAATTCTTTTCGTGAAAATTAAGGGTCCCTAGTTATAACAAGAAGTGGCTATACAATTTCCGTCGTTAAACGCACAATAATACCGACATTAAGAATTATAAATATTAACCATTTAATGACTGTCCATGGTTTATTGAACACTATTTAAAGCATCGCTTATGTTCTAGTTGTAAACAGGCCTAACGTACATATCCTTGGTCTACATGTAAAATTAACATTGCCATAGTTAGTTGTATTTATGCTCTACTCAAGCGAATTTTTAAGATAAAATATTAGGAATTCAAATATTTTATTAATTCACTCATTCTTACGCTGTTTATCATTAAAAAAACTAAGCCAAGTGATGATATCAGAATCCACAAACGTGCTTTGTCAACCGTGAACAGCCTGCATACAAACCAGAACGAAATAGTGACTACAAAAATAACAGTTATTCCTTATTTTTCTACTTTATATTTCCTTAAATGGTAAGTAGTGTTTGTTTGATACAGTGATGTAGAACAAATATACGTGTCAACTTTTATGGTAGACATTTATTTGAAAGCTATTTAACAACTCCGAGCATCAATTACGAATAACTATGCAGATATTTTTAATGACATAATACTATGAAAGAGGGACAGAGATGCTGTTTAATGCCATGGAACAACCACTTTAGTGTTTTTAAATGTTTCTCACTATACGGTCGCCGATACTGGCCTGCCGGTCAAAAAAGTTAGCAAATTATTTGAGACATGTTGCGCATTCGCAAATCGCAACACACGTCAGAGACACCGTGGTCACAAACTGCCAGCTCGTTTTAGCTCGACAGTAACAATCAAAGCCACCACGGCAACCCTAGACATTTTAGTTTCAAATAAAATTCGTTTATAGTGACAGGCCTATAGATATTGTAACAAATTATTTTTGAACATCTATGGGGGAAAAGTAATCATTTTCAAGGTCACAAATAAATTATTTGGTGTAACAAAAAAAAATGTACCACACTTTAAAATAGAAAATAACCAGGAAGTTGTGTTTTTAAACTTCCTTACCTTTGGGTCTACCTTTTTGCATTAGTAAAAAATATTTGTATTTCAGGTGAGACATATTAATGTAATAGGCCCTATGTCAAATATTTTTTTTAATAATGATACATACATCTTATAGAATACATTTTGCACAGTTCACAGTTTTAGTTAATGTTGACTTGTGTCTAGAAAGAATTTTCTACAATTTATGTACAAAAATAGTGTAAATATAACAATGAAATAATAAACTTGTCTTATTTATGCAGTAAATGGCCATGGAGTTCATTTAAATAATTTCTCAATCGATGAAAGTAATTCAAAGTTCAGTTATGGCATATCAGATAATCACTCGAGCTAAATTACAGCCACGAGTCTGTTATACGTGCGCCTTTATCTTCTTATACCTGGCGGAAAAATATACAGCGTTGGATGAATATATATCCAACTGGTAGAGTCTTATAAAGGTATTTTAAAAAAATTCCCTTAGTTAAAATTATACGTTCGGAATGAAACTGTCTTGAGTATGAAACCTACGTCACTCTTCCGACAATTCGGAGTATCATGAGAATTACGGCTAACATAATACAAAATCTCACCCATGAAGTATAGTTTGTTATAGATATATTTACTATCTAAATTTAATTTATGAAAGCATTTGTTGTCTTACAAAAAACTAATAACACTCGTTCGGTACATCAACACACTATCAGATATAGACTCTACAGTACTGCGTGGTTAGACCATTGAGTAAAGACAGGTTTTACTCAATGGTTAGGCCTAATGTATTTCAGATGTATAGTAAAACCCACAACCGTTACACGCTTATCTACCTGAAGGCATGATGACATTCTGTCACGGTGTATACATACAAACGTAAATGCATGCTGTATGCCTGGCAAATTTAGCTACATGAACATTCTGTATTTTCCTTTTGACAGACCTCCGTTTACTATAGGTATAATTGCAGACGTTTGTTTTTACACTTCGCTCTTCCCATTGTGGATCGTTTTCTGTTACACTATCGCACCGACAACATTCACGTGTGGCCACCAACTTCCTTGTAGTGTAGCTCAGATTACAGATGAGTCCGCGCAGATACTGCTCAAGGCTGCTCCTTTGGATGATAACAGACGTGGCAACTACGCCCGCCCGCTCTGCTTCCCCGCTCCCCTCTGGATGCGCGCGCACCTCCCTGTACACGACCCATTACTCCGCGAATATTTAATTTACGTAAAGACCTCTCACGCTTTTCCTAGATGAGATACAGTTACGCCCCCACTGACTTATTTACGTGTTTAATCGTAACGGAATTCGCTATATAATATTTAACCCAATAAACTACATAGCCTGAAACGTGCAGCGATTTTAATATTTAAACTATCGATTTAATACGTTTTTTATAACGAAAATGGTTTTTTCGTCTTATAGCGAGTTAGTCGTCTTCAAAATCTATATTACAAATCTTGTTTGAAAGTTAAATCATGAAAACTGAATGCGTAAAGCGACTTTCAATTTTACATTGAAATCCCTATCTCTCCCACACTGAACATATGGATCGAGCCGGCCCTTAATGTAACACAGTACTTTTTTGCTTATCTTAATAACCGATAAAGATGTCAGAACATTGTTTCAAAGGTATCAATGTGCAGTAATTGTAATGATTCATAAATGATGACAAGCACAAAACACCAATCATTAGTAGACTTGGCAGAATGAACACTTTCATTATTGTGTTATAAGTGAACAAAACCAATCTGTTAGGGAAAATTGGATTACTGATTAATGTTTCAAATTTTGCCTGTTTTAATTACTACTTCAGCTTGTTTGCAATTTTGGGAACAAAAATAAGGGTGCTCTGAGTTTTTCCACTAGTGGAAAGGAAATTAAATTCTCACTATTTTAACAATATGAAAATAATTAATTACAGAGACAGTGCATTAATACAGTTGAATGTGTGTGTTTGCCTGCAGGGTGCTGCATTTACTGATCTGACCTGGTTTCCCGTGGTAGATGCCAAGATACAGGAAGGTGAAGAAGTATTTCTTACAGACAAACCTGAAAACCTGCTGCGTGCTGGCAAAGCCCAACCATATAAATTGATAATTGGATTCAACTCTGAGGAAGGATTGATGGCTACTTCAGGTTGGTTGTTAAAATTGTATTCTCATTCAGTACTAACATGTTACAGAATCATTATGTTTTGTTAATTCCTGAATGTGTATTTTTACAGTAGTGATTACTTAATCAAAACATTTTCCTTCAGTTATAGCATTTATTGTTACATTCATTAGATTCTTACGTTATAATGGTCCAGATATATAACAGTCTGTAAAGAAATGAGTTACATTGTTTATTGGTGAAAATGAAATATTATAATAATGTAAATATCTAAGTGTCTGAGAAAGTGAAAGTTCAATTTTTTTTTTCTAGCGAGGTAATGTTGGAATAGCAAAACAAGTGAATCGGAGAAAAGTCACATTTAGCTATAGCATGTATTTAATATGGCAGCATTTTAAACAAGCAAAGTGGTTATGAATTGTAATATATTATGCGTAAAATATTTCTGAAAATATTGTTTATAACATTACAAAGTACGTTATAGAGTGTGAAAGAAATATTAAATATTCTATGTACAACACTGTGTTCACAGTAAAAATAGTTTGTATTAATCACGTAATTACTTACAGTCTGTATCATATGATAAAATGTTACACCTAACGGTAGTGTTTATTATATAAAATGTTATAAATTTCAATTACTGACCATTCAGAAAAAGTGACAATTTTATACAGGATTGACACTGTAACATTAACAATAAAATATAATTTATAATTTGAAACGTCCCCAACTCTAAAATGGTAAGGAGTTGGGTATCCTGCAGATTACAGATGATGCTGCAGCATCAGATCGAGGTGACCATGTTATTATAATATCATTGAAGTCACAGGATACTACATTTACAATAGATCACCCCAGTAGAAGTTGCTCACGTCCCTTCAACAACTACAACAGAGCTAATGATTTTCAAATGGCTGACCAGATATTCTTGAATCATAGCTAAGAACACACTCGATCAAGTCATCTTACAAACAAACAAAAAGAAAAAATCAAAATTTGTTCATCCATTTAGGAGCTATGATGCCACAGAAAGACACACAGATACCCAGATACAAACGTTAAACTTATAACACCCCTCTTTTTGCATCGGGGGTTTTAATGGCACAATTTGTCTTATTGTTGGAAAGATATATTGATTCATTGTTGAAATTAATAAGCAAATTATTGTACATCCAACAGTTATTATTATTTTATTTATTAAAATGGGAATCTTGCAGTCTCCGATAATTACGTATGTACGACTTTTTACCCAAGCTGCCATTATTTGGTTTTGCTTTCTTTAGTTTTAATTTATTCTCAGAATATTTTTGATACATACTGTGAACTCTATGCAGCTTCAAATGTATACTTAATGTAGCTTCACTCTTGATCATCTTGCACTGAGATAACCCTGAGCTGTCAGAGAAAGTGGACACACATCTTGAGGGTCAAGGCGTTTGGTTTTTTTTTACAATGTACGTAATTTAGTGCCTTAAGTGTTTTGCGCATCAGGCCAGATGGTCACAATCATAGCAGGGTTGCACGACTTGTAATTTTTAAGTGTTTTTTTTTTTCAAGTTAATTTCTTCAGTTTTCTGTTTTTTTTTTTTTTTTTGAGAACTTTCAGTGTGACAATGCAGAAGGTTACAAGGTCCTCCACCGTCTCCCTCCCCTCGCCGCTCATGTTCTGAACTTACGATCATATAACACCAGGACTGGAGATATACGAAAGTGTTTCATCTGAGTTTATTGTCTAACTTATTTTCTGAGTCCAGTTACGAGCACCATGGTAGAGTGAACCTAAAAATTTTGCGATGTGATGTAAACTGTAACAACAGGTACAGAGACATAAAATAAATCTAAAATGTCCTTACTCTCCCATAAGTCCGAACTGAAGAACTTTAGTGCAGACAAATATTTTCTAAATTATTTTCAAATTTCAGTAAGAACAAGTACTACTTCAAATTTAATGATAAAAATAATAAATTATTTATGTAGTGCCACAAACAGTTTTCACCTCTACTAGGTGATGCATAAACATGTAAATGTTTTACATATTTACCTTTCATTTCTCTCTTGCTGTGCAGCTATATACAACTCAACATACATACAGAATCACAACGTGCTGTAGCGGTACTAATTCTTTGCTCTAATATTTCTTATCCTATTACACGTTACACCATGACAAAGCTTCTATTTAATTATATGTAATATATTTTTTTCTCAGTGAATCATCTGCCATTTTTAGAGATATAAATTTCACTGACTTCGACACAAGTGTCTTAAGTTGTTGAACCTGTAAGCTCCACCACTTTAGTTTTCGAAAGTTTAAATCTCTTAAAACTCTCCACTAGAACGTATGTGTTCAGTTACTTCTGACTCATTTGTCTTCTGGCTTAATTTTTTTTTCACACATGGACCACCTCATTATAAACAAAATTCAACATTCCTTTCTCATTGTGCTGTTATATTTATGTTCCAGGTCTCACACAAGAAAATCTGGAAAGTTACAATAATGATAATGAGCTGCTTGTACCCAAAGCTCTGAACCTTAAAAAGGGATCACCAGAATCAATTCAACTAGCAGCCAAGATCAAAAACTTCTACTTTGGGAACAAGAGTGTTAGTTTTGACACATTTGCAGAACTAACTACGGTGAGTTAATACCATTAACATTACTGTCACACATATATTTCACACATACATCATCCTTAGAAACAAAGTTTGACATTCCTATACTTAGGTGTATTTTGTATTTGCGTTACAAAGTCTCATCTGAATCAGTGGTGTAACCCCCCCTCCCTCCGAAATTGAAAGTCTCAAATTTAATAATATTAACTTAATGCTGCATAAATATATTTAAGAATGTTTTGGCAATTTAATTAATAAAATGTTCATAAATATATGATGTAGGTTTTTTTTTTTAATAATCACGTGTCTAGTGAAGTCTATTGTAAGCTGGAATTAGGTGTGTTTGGTACTTAACTGCAAGAATTTACTTCCGGGTTAAAGCCTCTCTATCCCGTCTATTTTTTTTATTTTTGCTGAGTGTTGTCTCTTGGGACAGCAGGGTTACAGGCTGGTCAGCCACTACCTATCCCTTGAGCCACACCCTTCAAACAATAGAACTGACTGCTACGAGGGACTAGAAAGTGTGTCGAGCTTGGTATCCGCATGACCTGAGTCTAGTCTGTCTATGCCACATTAGCTTTTTCGAGCCGTTTTAAGCTGCTTTTAATGCAATTTTATTTTTTGTGAAGTTACGTTGCACAAAAGTTTTGATATGTGGGACAAGAAAAGAAAAGAAAGTAGTCTACTCTCATATGTTATCAAAGTGCCGAAGCAAGATGGAAGGGAAGATGAAGATGCTAGTGTAATTATACCGGTAAAGTTTAAAATTAATAACTTCATTGATGTATGGGCAGTTAAAATGTTGCTTATTATTACAGTGTGTCGGAGAATTTTTACCCTACGAGAGTAAATTTACCGTTCTCAATATTAAATATTTTTAGTTCTGAAGTCATTTTGTGAAAGAATAGATAATTGGGAGTCGAGTGATTAAAAACTTCATTTGTTTTTCCGGTTAACAGTTTTAGAGAAACTACAAAACTTAACATTTTGAGTGAACTAAAGTTACTTTGCCGGGTTAATGGACCTCAAACGCGATACAATATAATTTTGTCGTATACGCTTTAATCTTAACATTTAAAAAGTTACCGAAATCAGTTCAAGCAAAGGATTTAATGCAATTTTATTTGAGTTGTTGAGCTTAAGTTTTTAGAGGAAGAGGCGATGAGGCCTTGTGAAGTGTCTTATGTAAGGTGTTTGGTGATTGGGCCTGAGCTATGAAATGTCACTCAAAGAACTCACTAATCTTGGTTAGTAGAATTGTGTGAGTGAGACTGCTAAATTAGGTAGTGGTAGAACAGTTTTAACTTCTAGACAGACACGCAAGTTTTATAAACTAAACTAAGAGATTGTTCTCATCCACTCAACAATGCCCAGTCAAAACCGATTGGACTTGTAAACATAAATTTTAAAGGGTATATTCTCCTAAAGATGTAGATGCTATAAAATATTTATTTACAGGTTTTTTTTAAAGAACTTCTACTATTAAAGGGGTATGGAAAACTAAGGTGTCGAGCGAATGACTGGAATATTCAATCATCGATAAAATCTATACTACTCATCTTATTTCAATGAAATATTTTTTGCAGAGTTGACATTTTATTAGTGAATGTCTATGTATCTAGCACTAGACAGCTATATGCTTAGTTTTCGAGTAAAAAATAAAAATTGGTATTTAGGAAAATAGGGACAGAAACCACAAAATACACAATAATTTATTAAAACTGCAAGTTTTATAAATTTAATACGACAATATCCAGGACTCTTATTTCAACTGACGTTTAAAAATACTCACATTTTGGTTTTAAAATAATTTTTCTATCCGTAAATCTCTGCGTGATAAGTTTAGAGATTTAAAAAATATTTTGAAATCAAACCGCTAGTATTTTTGAAAGTCAACTACTGTATTACAGAGTCCTGGATGCTGTCGTTTAAAATTACAAAAATTACAGTTTTAAATTTTTATGGAATTTTTTGGCTCTATCCCCTATTTTTGTAAATACAAATTTTTATTTTTTACTCCAAAGCAAAGAATACTACTGTCCAGTGCTATATAAACAGATGTTTGCTAATAAATTATCTACTCGGGAAAAAAATCTCATTGAAATAAAATGAGTAGTTTAGACTTTAACGATGATTGAATATTCCAGTTGTTCGTTCGACACCTTAACTTTCCATACGCTTTAAGAGGTAAAGAAGGTGTGAAAAGTTTTTTAACAAATTGTTGATATAACTCGAACCTGACGAGCAATAGCAGTGACTTTCACATCAATAAGGTAATTCATAAAAAGTTAATTAAGGATTTTTTGAAATCTGACTGTTAAGAAGTGCAAAAAAAAAAACTTAAAATATGCATTACTAGAATGATGCTTGAAAGTATTTTCTACATTTTATGAAATTTAAAACAATAAGGGGAAACATAATGTCACATAACATTGAGATGCCTTTGCTTCAGAATACTGCTTACGCAAATACTAAAAAGTGCTTTCAGGACCTTTTATGTTACAACTATTAACGAAACGAAAATGTGTTTTCACAGAATATCTAATACATATCCTTAAGACCGATTAAATATAATTATCCCGTTCCGAGGTCTTGGTATTTATCTAATCACATGATTAGCTAAGCAGAATGATGAAGTGGTGATTAAAATCGATCCATTCCTCATTGTATCTTAAACAGTATGATTATCTACTTCACATTGATAAGGCAAACACATGAAAGTATGTGTGTAGTTGCAATTGACTGTATTAAGAGCTTAGAATGTATTATTTTCACGTGCACATTAAGGAGGAATGATAAATATGGACAAAATTAAGCTAATTTGTTGAGAAACTTTAGTTATGTTTTATTGTGAATTCTTTTGCTTTGTATTTACCGATTTAAACAGTTTTATAAAGTTTGCAAGAAACACATGACTTATTTGTGATTGTTCTTTAAGTCAGTGTAATTTATACTATGCGAATATAAATTCATGAATAAAGTAATATAATGGTAGCTTTTTTTTTATAAAATAATAATCTTACAATAATTTTAAGGCATTCAAAATAAATCTGTTTACCATCATGTGTAAATTGTTGACAGGAAATCGTGTTTATTACAAACAGACAATTTAGTCTGTAAGAAAATATTCCTGAATAATAGGAAACAAATACAGTCGCAGTTACAAGAAGGGAGGCGGAAGACAAACGCTTCAACATGATGTTAGAAGTTACATAAAAATTTTAAATTTAAAATTACAATATAATATCTGGAAAAAAAATTGTGATATTAAAAGAAAAGTTACTAGTATGCAAAAATTAACACCAACTATGCTGTCGTCTCACATAGAAGTCAGGCAGATGATAGAACAATGTTATAGCAGAAGAAAGCCGTTGTGACATGTCATGTAAACGTAATACACAATTAAATGATTCTCATTCATGCAATAAAAAATACACGCATCTATATTAGTATTCAATTTTTAAGAATTGTTCGGTTCATCTAATTCTGTTCATGTTTATGCGAGGTGTAAGAATTCAACAGCAAAATCATTGTGTTGTGAATTTAAATTATTTGTGTGCGTTTAAGGCCATGCTCTTTAATTTCTACGGTCGTTGCGATAATTATTTTTTAAAACTTAAACGAGGGCAGATATCTAATCTGTGTAGCAGTTTTGTTTAATTTTTTTTTTGTGATGACTAATTTTTTTTAAAGCAAAAAAATATACTGTTTGAACTAAATATGGAACTAAACAGAATTTCATTAATTACATAATTAGTTAAAACTATAGTATTCACTGTCTTGAAAAAATCAGCCAACATGGAGAATAAGATTTTAAACAAAACCGCCTGATGGATTTTTGATATCTACTCTAGTTTATGCGTAACAAAATAAATATTCCTGAAAATGTAGAAACTAGAGAGCACGGCGTTAAGTTCTATAAACGTGCTTATTTATCCACTAGAAGTCATTAATGGGTAGGTAATACGGACGTGACAGGTGAATTCGTAAAGAATAACATAGTCTTTATAAACAGAGCACTAAAGTGGCTTGCGTTGATTTTGCTGCAGTCTTGTATTGAACTACTCTCATCAGCGATAAGCTTGCTCCTCCTCGTGTATGAGGACTGGCTTGTCAACAACCTGCCGGTAAGATGTCTGAAAAACATATTTATGTGACCTTAATGGTGAAACATAAGGAGTAAAGTCAAACATATGTGGTTCTGTTTCTATTTTACAAGTTTGGTTGTTATTTTCTCTGTACATCAATTGTCAAAAAGCAGTTACATCAATTTTAAAGGCTTTACAAATACGTTTAAAATGTGTGCAACATATGAAAAAATATAAGTGCATGTTTGGACTTATTCTAATATCTAAAGATACTGGCAATAATTTAGACAGTTTTGTGTAATACAAAACACGTGTGACATAATATATACAATTATCACAGTTCATGTGCTAGGTGAGAACTTACTTTGACTGATTGCAAATAATGCAGGTTTTTCTCCTGTTTATTTAGGCCAAAAATAATGCATTTCTTAAGTAAGTTAAATTAAAAACTTTTAGAAAGAGATTACACCTACATAAGATACCAAGACATAATACATAACAGTTAAAGTGTATCGTTAATCATTCACGTTTTTAGAAAATCTTTTAAGATACACTTTAAGACAATTTTCAAAATTACTGCTAGCATTATCAAAATTACTTTTAAAAAAATCAATGCAAAACATGGCATGACTGTGTTATGTTTTTTTAATATATTTCTACTAAGGAAACTGCTAAAATAGTCTCATTTTGCACCTTGAAATCCAAATTTTTCTGGGGGAGGACCCCCGGAACCCCCACTTCAATAGGGGGGATGGGTGACAATTGACCCCCCCCCCCTCCCTCCAAACTAAAATCCTGGCTACACCACTGATCTGAATAGTATTTTGTGTAACTGTTCTGTTATTATTGTCAATCTGTTGTGTGTATGTGTATCTATATACAGAGTGTTCACATTGAATCTGCCCTGATTTCAAAATGCAATAAAAAAATTTAGACATAACAACTTTGGTTTGTAGCATCATGTAAAGCAACACAAAAAGTTGACTATTATTATTATTATTTTGTTTTGTTTCAGGTACTAAATAATAATCAGAAATCACTACACCTCAAGAGGTGTGGTGTGGGATGTGGAGACAAAATTGTCCATTGCTATCCAAAGAAATTACCAACATAAATTTCACAGGGAGTAACCAAACATTAAGATGATTAGGACTTGGTATGATAAGTTCCTAGCCACCGAGAATGTAAACTGACTGTCAAATTTTGGCAGAAAATGCATATTGATGAAATGGTAGATGAGATCAGAGATGCCGTCCAAAGAAGCCATCAGTGTTAGTTCGTCGGGCATTACGAGAGCTAAACTTCCCTCGTTCAACAGTTCTCTAGGTGCTGCATGAACAACTTTGCTTGTAGGCTTACAAATTTCAAATTGTGCACCATTGAAGTCAAATGACTTTCAGCTTCGCCATGTTTTTACTACCGAGATGTTGGAGATGTTAAACATGATGAAGCAAAATCCAAATGTCATATCAAGTTTTAATCATCTTAACATTTGGTGGCACCCTTTGAAATTCACGTTGCTAATTTATTTGGACAGCAATGGGTGATTTTGTATCTGTATACCACACTACGCATTGGGTTATGTCTTGAGGTGTAGTCATTTTGAGTAATTATTTAGCACCTAAAACAACACAAAAGAATTTGTTTAAAAAAAATTAACAGAAAATTTTTCTAGTTGCTTTACATGTTGTCACAAACAACAATTGTTGTGTCTAATATTTTTTTTTATTAATTGCACTTTGAAATCATGAAGGGCCAGCATCATCTCATCCAGGAAGCAACTACAAGCATGTGCTTAATATTTTCTATATTTTCTTATCTAACTTTTTTTTTTTTTTTTTAAACTAAGTATTTTCGTGAAATTTCAGTTTATGTTTCATAATGTAAAACAAATTAAGGGCTTGTTCTTGAGTTTTTTTCAGACTGGTGCCAATAACTCAAATATTTTTTAACCAAAAGTTTTGAAAAAAATTTGAGTCAATGTGCAATCACACAATGCACAATACTGTGGACGCGTTTTTTAAAATAATGTACCATTTGCCAGCAAAAAAATAATTTCCTTCATTTTTGCTTACTTTGGGTAATGAAATCTAAAAAACTGTTCAGTAAAATTCTACAAAAAAATTCAGCTACACATTATAACATATAAGTGTCAAAACTGTGCAGCGAAATTTTGATATGAGTATTAGGTAGCAATAAAAAAAATATTTTCGAAATCACTGCAAAACTCTGTAACAAGGCCTTAAAGGTTGTTGCTGTAATGCCATTAATGACATACATAGAGTAATAGTCTATTTTGCATTTAAAACTAAAATTTATTGAGTGGCATGGGTGTACCCAAGGGACGGGTAGCATAACATCTGAACTTTACTGAAAACATTAATGTTCACAGCTAATGTCCGACACATTCATGATATACAACGTCTACAGAAGTGCTGTGCTTCATGCTAACTACGGATCTGCACCTGTTTACTTGTATGAGTTCACATACGGTGGCACATTTACAACGCCAACTGGAGTCACTATCAAAGGTAAATTTATTAAAGTGTATTAACTGTGTTTCTTCTTTAATAAGCAACAAGCACTAACTCTATGTATAGAATTGTTAACTGACTGACAAACATATTAACCCACAGCCCAAACCACTGGACATAGAAACATGAAATTTTTAGGGTGGGTTCCCATCAGGGAGTATTCACAATAAAAAAAAATTAAATTCCAAAGCTTAAGCATTTTACTTTTTCTCTGCACGAATAGACTATATTTGTTTTGTGCTCATTTCTCTTTTCTCTTTCTTAATTTTTTGTTTGTTTGTTTTTTATAGTCTCATTTTAAGATTTCTGGGATGATATAATAATGCAACGGCATTTGTCCACAATAGTACAGTACGTTATTCTGTCCCATAGCAAGAACATTCAAAGACATTAGAAAATGTTATATCCAAACTGTGTTGCCACATTGTGTGCGTAAAATTTCGCCATACAACATTCTGCCACAAGCATTATCATCTCCAATTCAGCCCAGGATTCATGTGGTGTTCTTATTACAGAACTGTTTCTGAACATCCTGTTTACAAATTAAGCACACTTTACTGACAGATGGTTACTGTCATTTCCAGAAACTACGTTCAGTATATTTATTTAATCAAACAAAAATTCTAACAGACTGCCTGAGTGCAGAAAAAAAGAAACATCAGTTGCGAAGGAAATTCTGAGTACGTAATGGGACGGACAACAGACCATAGAGAACTGTGTCATTAGAACTGTCAGATAGTATAGTACATTGTAGTACAGTTTATTACATCCATTAGATACATTTGTGTACATTTTTGCACAAAGATATTGGACAAGTCATGTCAACAAAATACAACTGATATGAAAACGTTATATAAGAGCTAATACATATACGTACATCAGACTGTACTTCAATAAGGACATGTTCTTTTGGTCTAAATACAACTTTGTCATTTATTGAATGTGTTCTTCTGGTCTGAATAGGACTTCTTCATTGCACTTGTTCGTGGACCATATTATATCTTCATCAAAATAGTGTGTCAGTCAAACTGCAAGCGAGAGTTGTGAATAGGGTTGAAATTCTGTTACATAAAGCACAGTGGGTATGTTGTTACGCACGCACCCACACCCATACACATGGCCATGGGCGTCACCAGGAATTATTTCAAGGGGGGGTAAAGATTTAGAAACTTAAGTTTGGCTGTCATAAAACTAATCTATTATAAGTAAACACATATTTTTTGCAGCATCTCACAAAACAGACCATTGTTTTGCAGTATTTGACGCAAATTAAGACCTTTTCACAGTGCCTGACACAATTAGTGACCTTTTTTGTAGGGGTCTCCCAGTTCCAGGGGGAGGGGGCAACTGCTCCCCCTTGCCCCCCCTTCATGACGCCCATGCACATGGCCTGCCTCGGTGGAGGCTTGCTTACAACTAGTGGGAACAGAAAAATCCTGTTTCCCAAAGGCTGGCAGAGACAGGTCATCTTATCTCATCCAATCAAGACACTACGTGACCCGGTGACTGCAATTTTCACAAAACAAAATTGAAAAACATACTTTCCAACCATTCGAACAAAAAATTACGGCTTACAATTTAATATAGATCGCCCACAACCTCCAAGAACAATACCAGAAGTTTCCTGGAGCTGTAAATCAAACCACATAATCTAAACAAACAGTAAAAAGCCAGCCAAGATGTAACCTTGAATGAACAAACCTGATTTAAATACCAATTTGATAAGGAAATATAAACATAAGCATCAAAAATAAAAATATGCTAAATAATCACAATTTTACAATTAGGAACAAATCAGTGGATCATCTTGGTGACGGCAGGTGGTCTGATAATTAATACCACTGTAGATACCACATTGATAAATTATACATAAATATTGCTCTGCTGCAAGCTCACATACCAAATTGTTTTCACTTGCAGGTCCTGCTCATGGTGCTGATATAAACTACTTGTTCCCGAACAAATCGCCCTACAATCCAAGCAGCGATGACATCAAGGTCATCTATCACTTCATGGACATATGGGCTGGTTTTGCTCATACTGGGTAAGCAGTCACTGATTACAGTCAGCCTGTAGTAACCTCTGTCTGTGTAATTATATGTTTCTGTGTATGAAAGAAAAAACTGTTTTTGCAAAAAATAATTTAAAAACTGTTTTTATACTATCTGAGCATAGTTGAAAGTAGTCGTTCAAAATAAAATTGGCTAAAACTTTAAAGAAAAGAGTGAACAGTTTTGTACTCTTGTCCAGCTAGGTTTTTAATTTTCTTCTGATAGGCAAATTGGTTGCTGGGAATTATGCATCACTGTCCTTTAAAATCTGACAAGCAGAAATGTGTGAGCATTTTGTTCATTGCATGATCAATCACATTAGTAAACTCAGAGCAGGTCGTCTATTATGTTTATGCTATACAACTGTGTTTGTGCAAATAACTTCTACTTATATAATTAAATATTTTACACAGTACCATATAGAATTGTTTGTTTAGTTATTGTTTCACAATATGTTAAAACTTAGCCAACTGTATAACATTTCTAAAGCAGCCATGTAATATTTGTTACCTCTTTACTAAATGGCAGAAAATGTTTAGTTCAGCACAGAATTATCCCACTTGTGGCAAGTTACCCACAGGTTTACAGAATGTGCACATTTACAGCATTGTGTAGCAGTTGTCAGCAAACACATGACCAATTGTTTTGCTCTGTTCTCTCAGGGATCCGACTGTAGCCCTACATAACACTGTGGATTGGACTCCGGTGACTAAGACAAACCACACCTACCTCCAGATTGACCTGGAACTGAGTGTACACCAGGACCCGCTGAAGGAGCGCATGGCATTCTGGGATGAAGTGTACGACACCTACAGGAAGTGAACACTTAAATTAATTAAATTGCAGTCAAGATACTTAAATACACACAGTAATATTATTGGAGTGAGTTGCAGTCACCTGCACAAGTTGTGATTTTTGAAACACTGCAATGACAGTCAAGAATACAATGTGTAAATGGGACACTGAATGTAATTATTTGCCTACTAAGCTAATGACAATAAATATGCATCTAAAGACTTGACCAGACATTTTTAAGTAAACATACAAACAATTTGATACTAAACCGCAATTTCCTTCCTCATGTGTCTACATCTCTCTATGTCTTCCTCTCTCTCTGTTTCATTTTATCCTTTATTTTTTTTACAGCTACAAGCTCGTCTGCTGGCCAGCACAATGCTAGCTCATACATGCCACTGATTATTACAGAAATCAGACAACAAGTTACAGTACCTAGTATCCTTCTTCTTGAGAACAACGTACTGTATATCTAACTCAAGTGATATAGAAGCAAAGAGACTCTAACTGAAACTCTGTCAATATGCCACTACCCTAAGAAATATGAACACCAGAACACAGAAAACAATTGTCGCATAATGACGAGAAGGAGGGTGCATGGATGTGAAAAATATGCTGTGAAAATAGAGTTATGCATTGGGTGCATCAGACAGGATATGGGTTCTGGGAGTAAAGGAAATATGCTGGCTGGCAAGGAGAGCTAAGTAGATGTGCACAGGATAGAGAAAAAAGCTGGACATGTTGGGAAAAAATGGAGGAATCCCTCTAGAGACTATCAGTGATGACTCCCAGGTTTGTTAGAGCAGTGACCACAGGGCAGGCTGTTAAATAACTGCACCCTCCACAGTAAAATAGAACCTGTTATGTCCAGTTCCCTAGCTATGATACAAATGCACTTACACACTTATATGCATCACTAGGGGCAGGGTGAGCAACTGGGAATTTTTTATACAATTTACTCACCATTGAACAGAATTATGCAATAAACTAAAATGAACAGAAAGCCAGGCAGTGAAGCAGTGGGCAACAATGTGAAAAAGTGGCAGACACCAACATTGGAAAGAGATAATGCCCCTCGGTGCGATGGTCTGCAGGACTGGGAGCACCCTGACAAAAAAAAAAGTTCCACACACGTTTCACTATTGAAGACTAAATGACAGACTCAAAAACACTGGGCAGACAGATATGACTCTACCTATGCGCCACATGCTCGACTTGCTCAATAGCGGCAACTGATGCCAAGCTAAGCTCAGGGGGAAGGGTAACTTCACGCTGCAAAAATGTCACAATAGCACTGTAATAAAAGCTACAAATATTACACAAGACACATTCACACTCAAAAATTACTGAAGCATTAGTTTAAAAAAAAAAAAAATCTTATATGGGAAATTTGTTCCCAGAGTGTGTTCATGAACAAGCGGAAGAATATATATGACTTGGGTGGCGAAACACGTTGGGTAAGTGAAATTTGAAAAATTTAAATAATATTTGAAAATATTCAAATTTAAATAGATTTTACGTGTATCCAGGACACTGCAGTGTGTTTGTTTCACTTGCGTAGCAGTGTGTTTAAAACGAGAAAGACATGAACACAGAAGACAAGATACAAAGTTCTGAATAAACATTAGGAAAAATACACAAACACTGAACACTGAATTTACACCTAAAAACATTAAATTTAACACACACTAATTATGTAAATGAAATGCTGGCACACGTTGCTCCCAGCCTCTGCTCGGTGCTGGGGGGTGAGGGTGTTATTTCGTAAGTCTTCGGCAATGCGGCAGGTGGACTATGGAAAGAGGGAGTGTTTGGACATGAGTCAGAAGTTACAGTTCGAGTATCAGCATTTTCAAATATTCCAAATTTTTTTTTGGCGATTGGATTGAAACAAGGTCTAATATAAACAGACCCACCTTACTGCAATAGGTCGGGCATAAAGTACCGGAGGTTGGGCTACGCCCAATCTGTCCCCCCCCCCCCCCCCCCCCCCCCCCCCCCCCGGCTTCGGGGCTAACTAGTTAAGACACCAGTTTCCACCCTTAAATATCACCATAAGAATTCAAACATTTTTTAAGAATAATATTTCCAAGATTTTTAAAGAGAAAATAAATGTTAGTATTAATAAGCTGTACTGTATTAGAAAGTAAGTCATATATTTTAAACAGTATGTTTTGATATTGTACAACACTTTTTTTTTATAGATTCTGTTAATTGTAAGAGGATAGAACATAGGCATGCCAGGTGGGGACCGGGAGGACACATCCCCCCCCCCCCAAATTATGTGGGGAGGATTGTCATAAAAAAATAAAAAGGGATTTTTATTTTAAAAATTAGTTTAATCCGAAATTGACACAAAAAATGTACATCATGCCTTTGTAACACACTGCAGTATAGTTTCATTTCAAGTAGAAGGGCCCTTAATAAAATGAATTGACCATGCGGCAGCCAATTACATCTCACATTGTCTGTAACCTCGCGGCACTCAGCCAAGGAATAATGCACTAATTTCCCCCTGACCTTGACGATTCTACCCCTTCCTCAACAACGTGCCAACGAGAGTTGCAAACAGTGGAGGCTCGGGCTAAAGCCAATCTAGCTGGTGTTTGTGTTTTGGTTGCAGTGATGAATGTCAATGCTGTGCATGTGACATTTGTTTTGTTTGAATTATAAAGTTATATTTGCACATTTATTCATTGTGATGGATAAGTTTGTAACAAGAAAATGCTAAACACAAGAACCGACTTCTAGTCAAAATGCTAACTGTGAGAGCAAAAATAAGCCAGGTTCTAAGGAGAAAAAGGGATCCATAATTCCACATCTATGAAGTGTTCGTTACCATGTGATAGTATTATTAATGAACAGGTTTCTAAATGTCAGACTTTGAAATTAGACTCCGGCCTATAATCTGTCTCTATATAAAAATAATGTCAATCCGTTGATTCGTTGTTGCATGAAATAACAAACATTTTCGCATTTATAACAGTACTATATTACAATATTGGTGGATGCACATGACTAAAAAAAATATTCCTACACAAATGGGGCAAGTACGGGTACTTGCTGTAAATTGGGAGTTGAACTCCACACTTTAGGCTACATTTTGGTGCTAGATGCAAGACATAGATCCAAAAAGATTTTTTTTAAATTTCTGTCTAAATATGAAAAATATTTGCCAGAATTATTACTTTATCATAGGTATACATAGATGTATCATAATAGAAAAATATAATCCATGATACTGTTATAGAACTTAAAATACAACTACATAACTTTACGAAAGTATTTAAGACATTAATCGTAAGAATCCGGTTCTTCTTTGCAGTATTATCACAGACAGAAATACCTTGTGCAGTACTCGTTCAACACTCGCTGCCATTGTCAAGCTGACAACACCATAAGTGTTCAGCTGCTTGTGTCTTTCTGCGTGACTGAGACAGTCATAATATAATCAGATTATTAATCTTTCACTTATACTAAACAAATTACATTGTATAAATGATGGCCTGTATAACTTTACAAATTTGATTTTTTTCCCGCTAGATTTGGTTTCTGTCCCACTGTGCAGTGGTATAGTTAGAGTCTATAATTAAAAACTGCTTAAATACCCTTTATTTTACCTTTTAAAATAGAAAATCACTGGGAAGGAAGGGGGAACACCCTCTATTTTTTTTTCAAAAGGTGATAAAATGGGTTAACTGCCGCACAAGTCTATGGGATAGAACCTAGACTTTTTGCTTCCTATGTAAGGTCTGGTTTTCTCCCTTTGAGCTGTGGTGACGAACGAAGGCTTTTACTAACAGTAATACTAACTATTGTTCAGGGATGCCAATTCTTGAAATAATATTGCACTAAACATACTGACTTAATTTTCTATGTACTGCTACGCATGCATAAATTCCTTAAAAAGAGAAAACAATTGATTGTACTTACAACTTTACTGTTTCTTTCTCTAGTGCTTTTATTTATTTGTATGAGAGGAAGAGGCCTTACAGAGAGATAGTATGTATCTACTCATACAACAATTTTAGTAGGATGAGTGTATTGTAGAGTAACTGGCCTCACCAGCCATGTGTTTTTTCTTTTCATTTTAGATGATGTTTGCCTGACCCCAGTGTAAGTCTAGCACTGACCACAATGCCAGCCCACAAATAAGAGCCCCCTACTCACTAAAAGACAGCTACCATTTACTTTTACTTAATTTGGTAAATTAATTGTGTGTAATATGAAGTGAAGCCCCACAATTCATAGTTGCCCGGTCAAAGTGGTGGGCCTGCCTGGCTTGCTGAGTGCACGTGTATCGTTTGTTCACAAAGAATTCATTGCATTAATTAAATACTAAGTAATTATTCTCTTTTTTTTTAAATTTGTTATTTGGCTAAGTAATCACTAACATCAAGATAATTGGATGAACTGTAGTCCTGCGAGGCTACAGAATACCATCCTGAAGCAAGAAGCTATAATTTTCAAATAAAATCATTTGTAACTAATTTGAA
The DNA here is from genome assembly GCA_003012365.1 of Medauroidea extradentata. Lineage (NCBI taxonomy): Eukaryota > Metazoa > Arthropoda > Insecta > Phasmatodea > Phasmatidae > Medauroidea > Medauroidea extradentata. The sequence continues at coordinate 93,730 of PNEQ01004799.1, forward strand.
ATCAGCATTGTACAATCTCAGTTTTAACTCTGTAACTCACTAAAAAGTAATTATTGTGGTGGGCTATGTAGGGCTAATATTTGCTTAATTTTCATAATTAACAATTTTTATTTATTTAAATTAGTAAATTTTATTGTAGGGACTTGAAACTAGTCCCATTTTGTTCAGTTTTGTATTTCCTGAAATTTATTTAAGTAACTTTTTGATGTCATTTACGAGCCTTAAGGCATATTTAACATTTTCTGTTTTCATGTAAGTTTGGTCTTTGCTAATGACCCAGACCTGTGACAGGTTCGTGCCTGAGCAGCATGTGAGGGTGGACAAAGGGCCTTGAGTTTTAGAAATTACCCATCACGAAGTTTCCGGTGGTGGCCAATTTGTATCGCTCCGCCAATGGCACCCTTAGTGTTTTGTGTAATTTCTGGAATTTTATGTTTTAAGTACGTACTACTAGGAGTTGTATAATCTTAATTGAGGGCTCTGTGCAGCCTGTATGGGATGTTATAATTAAAAGAGTTTCTAAGGGATTAGTGCGCTGGGTTGGAGGCCATGGTACCCTAGTCAATGGCATGTGCCTTGGACTCTCCCTAGTTCTGCTTGGCCAGTCGAGTGATGAGGACGTGTCAGAGCAACGCTTGTGAAATAGGGATTTACCCACGTGGCTGGGAGGCTCATGCGACAGCGAGAGCTAATTAACAAGCTAAAATTCCTTCAGTTTTTTTTCATCACTGCTAATTAGCAGTTGCGATGCTTTTGTTAAACTAATAACGTGGTGATTGGGCGCAAGTTTTTGCTGAGGCGTTTCGGTTGGATGTGATGTATGCGGGCCCCGAAGGAACTCTCTTGTTTTTTTTTCTTTTTAATAATGTAACATGCAGTGTTGACCTACTTATTTTGAGTAGCCCACAGGTGGAGCACTTTTTGTTTTGTGATGTCTGATATTTTTGCGCTGAAGTAAAAGTTCCGGTCACTGAAGTTTGACTATTTATTAATTTCCGTACGCTTGAACGCTTTCGAAGCCCTGTGACAAGAGCTCTCTCTACCGCATGTGATGCCGTGGACGCTTGAGAAAATGCAACATAATCAATAATACTGTAGTGGTTAGGTACAAGTAGGTACCACAATAGTATTGTCTAGAGCGAATAGTACAAGACGTATAGTGTGTGAGGTGGTGTGAAGCAACTGTGTGGATAATATTAATTTTAAGTCTTTCGGTAGAGCTTGCATGGGCTGCAGTGTAGACTCAGAAGTTATTTGGTTTTCCAAACTTTTTCTGCTGAATAGATATTGAATTATAAAGAAAAATCAAAAACCAGGCTTGGAAGAATAATGAGGATTTATTTAAAAATCTAAAGAAATTGTTTTAAATGAAAAAAAAAAAAAAAAAACTGAACTGAAGATAAAAATAAAGATTAGATGCTCTTCCCCAACACTAATTGAAGCAATTACCCTGCTAACTCCTCATAGTAATCTGACTGTCTTACTGTTACAAACATTTAGTTTAATTGGGTTCTTGTAGTCTGAATTTATAACTAGTGAAAAATATATACAAAGTTTGTTTTGCACTGGTCTAATACTCAGTTTATTACGGTAGAGTACATAAGAACACTATGTGACATTCAGTTACGTTTGTAGAAAAATCCATGACACTAAACTTCATAAGATGGTGGTACAATATGCCAGTTAAAATTATGAATTCAAGTTCAAAATATTAAGTTTTTTATGTCACAGTTTGTGAACACACTATGGCAGTCTCGTGCATAGTATCTCAAATTCAAACCACGTTTATAATATATAAATATGAATGCCAATTACTCCTGCATGACAGTGTCTCAGAAGACAGAATTTCCCAGAGTGGTGTGCCAAACTTAAATTCAGAAAACCATGAAACTGGAGTTATTTTAAACTATCCTAAACATTCTCCACTAGTGCTGGGCCAGTATTTAAGTGACACACCACACCCCTACATACATAAAGCCGGAGAAGTAGTGTATAATTACAGGATATTAATTCCCAGAATTGTATGGATGTTACATTTTCCTGTAATTTGGCAACATTCACTCACAATGTAACATGTCCACGAAAACACTTCAATTTATAATGTACACATGTTCCCCCAGGTTCTATAATTCAACTATTATATTTAGCTGCCAGCTTAGACATTGGTTCTGCAAGCACGACGATGCTCACATCAACTTTGTTTCTCCATAATCTTAAGATAATTTCTGCTTTACAAAACATAATTCGATTTACAGAACCTGACGTGTCCAGCACCAGATCATTATCTACCCACAACACCTGCACAGGACGTCAGTGGCGGCCGGTCAATGTTTTGAGCTCAGTGCTCTGAATATAATTTCCTTCATCCCCTTCCCCGCTAAATCGCTATACTTTCTTTCCCTACTAATAATCATATGTTTAACTCAAAGGTATAGGACTTTTGCTTTACATGTATTGAGAAATTGCTCTGCGTTTCATGGCGAGCAGTAATGTAGCCAATAAAATGTGTTGTAAAAAACTTTCAACCTAAAGATGTTATCTACAATGTATAGGTACTCGTTAAATACACAAGCAATGAATAGCACTAACGGCAAATTAGTATCCTACAATCTCAGTTTCTGTACATTTGTTCTTACTGCGTTCCCTCTGTGTTTCCTCACGATTAATGTGTGCCCGTTTCACGACACAATTTATTACTAAATAAGCCAAGGCATGTATCGTATCACTCAAGCGGGTCGCCAACGGCAACGGGCCTGATAAAGCCAAGTATCCTTGTTAACCCCCACACCCACAGTCGCAACTCACGCTACTAATGGCAGATCAAACAGGGCACTCAAGGTACTACACTACTTTCAGGAATACTCACA